>JAJEJO010000116.1:803908-823610 GCA_020662805.1 Glaucomys volans
TAAAGATTTTTGAGTACTTGGTAGATTCTGGAGATTAGTGCTCTGTCTGAAGTGTGTGTGGCAAAGATTTTCTCCCACTCTGAAGGCTCTCTGTTCACATTGCAGATTGTTTCCTTTGCTGAGAAGAAGCTTTTTAGTTTGACTCTATCCCAATCATTGATTCGTGCTTTTATTTCTTGAGCTTTGGGAGTCATGTTAAGGAAATCTGGTCCTAGGCCAACATAATGAAGATTTGGACCTATTTTCTCTTCTATTAGGTGCAGAGTCTCTGGTCTGACAGAAATGTGATTTCTGTATCCTATGGTGTTTCTACTTTAAATTTCTTGTTTGTCTTAGAAATCTGACCCTTAAGAAATAGAGGCCTGCCGGGTGCGGTGGTGCATGCCTGTAATCCCAGTGACTCGGGAGGCTGAGGCAGGAGGATCAAGAGTTCAAAGCCAGCCTCAGCAACTTAGTGAGGCCCTGAGCAACTCAGTGAGACCCTGTCTCTAAATAAAATACAAAATAGGGCTGGGAATATAGCTCAGTGTCCAAGTGCCCCTGAGTTCAATCCCCAGTTCAAAAAAAAGAGAAAGAAAAAAAGAAATAGAGGCCAAGTTAGCAGTAGCAAGATCTGATGCAGAGAGGAAGTGCTATGGAAAAGAGTAGGTAAGGTGGAGGGCCATGTGAAAACTGAAGTTTTAGAGGAATGTAGGCTATTAGATAAGGGAGGCTACGGTACAGTGTAGAATGAATAGAGTAGATGAAAGAACAGAGATAGATTACCAGGAGAGAGGAAAATAGAATTGGACAAATGACTGGATGCCCTATTAGTCTTATTTGTTGACCTTTCATACCTGGTTTAGTAGTCACATTTTCTTTGCTTGCCATGGATAGATATAAATTTTTCAGCAAGCCCCTGTCAACTTTTCATTACTATAATAAAATATCTGAGATTTTCAACTTATAAAGAGGAAAGGTTTATTTTGACTCACAGTTTTGGAGATTTTAGTCCATGATCCATTGGCCCCATTGCTTTTGGGCCTGTGGCAAGGCAACATACCATGGTGGGGAGCATGTGGTGAAACAGTTGTTCATCTCATGGGAAAAAAAGGGAGAAGAGGAAGGTGCTGAAGTCCTAATATTCCCTTCAAGGCCACATTCCTAGTGACTAGAAGACGTCTTACTAGGCCCTTTTTCTTAAAGGTTCTACTACCTCCCAATGGCACTGAGCTGGGGACTAAGCCATTGATAATGGGCCTTAATAATGGGCCTTTTAAAATCCTAACTAGAGCAGCCCCCTCATCCTGTGGGAACTCTTGAGTGAATCTTTATTCTTGATAACTAGCTTGTCTCTTATTAGAACAATAATATCAGCAGAATGTGCTACTACAAATATTGCTGGAAACTACCTGAAGCATTATAATAATTTAAAAGTATACCTTAAAGAAAAACATAAAGTATACCTCAATTGAGGAGAGCTCACTCAGGAACCTCAATCTTCTCAGCTTTCTATTTTATATGTGGTTAATGGAGAATCATCAACCCTTCCAGTTTCGGTATAAATGAATGAGAATATTGGAGTAGAAACTGGGAATATAAGGCAATGGGTGCTTTGTGGTCATTTCTTTTTCATAAAGGAATTAAAAGTGATCCTGCAAAATATATCGGAAAAATGAGAGATTACATTCCATTTATGTATGATCTATCAAAATGTATAAATGAATTCTACTGCCATATACAACTAATTAGAACAAAATTTAAAAGTTTTTTTAAAAAGTCATGCAAGTTTGTAGATATTTGGAGGTCTTTCCTTTGTATGTTTGAAGTTAATAGTTGATGGTAGGAAACAAAAACAGTAGCACAGCTATTTTGCAACTGTTTTTAAATGAATTGTGTACTTTGTAATTAGCTTAAGAATAGTAATTATTCTTGTTGAATAATTATTATAATTGAATGGTTACAGCTAGTCTTGATTTCTTTCTTTCTTTCTTTCTTTCTTTCTTTCTTTTTTTTTGATATCAGGGATTGAACCCAGAGGCGCTTTTAACCACTGAGTCACATCCCTAGCCCTTTTTATTTTTTATTTTTGAAACAGGGTCTCACTGAGTTGCTTAAGGCTTTGCTAAGTTGCTGAGGCTGGCTTTGAACTTGTGATACCCCTTTCTCAGCCTCCAGAACTGCTGGGATTAGAGGCATGCACCACTGTCCCCTGCTAGTCTTGATTTCTGATGCTTAAGTAGATCAGTGGCAGTATACAGAGGAGACTTTCAAGGATTTTCTAATGAGAAAGGAAAATCTGGCTTCAGATTAAGTGGTACTATAACTTTGAGACACTATAGTAGGAGATGATTCAGCTGATTTGTCAGCTGTTTAAATAAATCTATTGAGCCTAAAGTCTTTAAACTTAATCTTGTCTGAAATGAACAGGGTATTTCTTAAGTAGCTCTCTGAATTATCTGTTACTTATTTTTGACAACAAAGGATTTCAAATTCTCGCTGTGGGTACTCTATTTATTCTATTGGTGTTTATTCTTTGCCACCAAATAAAAGTACCACAGAATGGCAGATCTACAGATTAAAAATACATCTTCTCCCTTCAACCTTTCTCCCCAAAAGCCAGGATAAAAATTTTTCTTAGGATTGGCTGGGCACTTTGAGTTCAGATATTATAACATGCTAGCAGCTTATATCTTTTCACTTCTTCCCTGAGACTACAAACATACTGATAAGAAAATGAAATCTCATAATAAATGACTACCCCACTGTTTTTTTTCTGTGGGAAAACATCTCCAATTTTATAAAACAAACCAACAAAATGAATTATAATAGAAACTTTTAGCCAGTACCTACTAAAATGCTATTTAGTATACAGGTGTCCTTTATTATTCTTCGGAGTTGGTTCCAGGATCCATAGTTTCAAAAATCTGTAGATGCTTAAATCTCTTATGAAAATGGCATAGCATTTGCATATATCATCTCTTACTACTTGCCATGCCTAATACAATTTAAATACTATATGATTAGTTGTTATACTTTATTATTTGGGAATGATGACAAGAAAAAAATGTCCTATACGTGTTTGGTACAGACACAAATTTTCTTCCCAAGAACATTGTTGATTCATGGTTGGCTGAATCCATAGATGTTGAAGTCCACAGATACAGACAGCTGACTGCATCATACTGGTAGACCTATTTTATCAGTATTTACAGACAACTAAAATTTGAAAATATGTAGATTCCAACTCTATAAACTATATAGTGATTTACTCTTTTGTAAAATTTTTATTTTATTTTGTAATCTAATAAAAATTGTATATACTTCGGGTGTACAAAATAATATTTTGACATGTGTACACATTATGGAACAACTACTGCCATAACTATCAAGCTAATTGTCATGTGTATTACCTTACATGCTAATTTTTTTGTGGTGAGAACAATTAAAATTATCTTACAATTTAAAGTATACAGTGTATTGTTTTTACCTATGGTCACCATCATGTTAAACAGATCTCTTGAACTTATTCCTCCTTTCTGAGTGAAATTTTGTGTACTTTGATCAACATCTCTCCAGTCCCTATATCACTGACTCTGGTAACTACCATTCTACTTTCTGCTTTTATGCATTTGACTTTTCAGATTATACATTTAAGTCATATTGGGTGATACCCAATTACTTATGTTCTTTAACTTTATAGCTTTTCAATTTTGTATGAGTTGGCCTCTGTGTTCAGATTGTGGAAACACTTCTAAAATTGAGGAAAAAGTACTTTGTGATTTTTAATAATAGATAGTGTCCTTAGACTAAATTCTTGCAGGGAGAATAGAACATTCTTTAAGATTCTGATTTTGCTCTTTCTCTCATTTTACCTAATCAACCAATCAATATATGTTGTTTACATAGAGTGTCTCTTTTTACAGAAACCATACACAATAATAGCGGTGGCCTTTAGCTCATTCCTCTAATTATAATTTCTTTGAGATCCATGAGAGAAGTGTTAAAACCTTTAAAATATTGCATCTGATTTCACAGTTCGTTGACTATTATACTTAGTTTGGATATATTTTTAAAACTTAAAAACTTAATTGCAAAACTTTATTTTCCTGTTTTATGAATTACTGCAAAGAGGTATTACGTACAAAACTTATTCTGAGAAATTGCTGTGATGCTGATAGTTTTAAAGTCTTTAAAATATATATATTTTTAGTTGCAGATGGACAAAATACCTTTATTTATTTATTTTTATGTGGTCCTGAGGCTGGAACCCAGTGCCTCACACGTGCTAGGCAAGCACTCTACCACTGAACTACAACCCAAGCTCCTTAAAGAATCTTAAAGGCTTATTCTTGTGTTTCAGACTGTTCTTCCAAGAGTTGAATTTATTCTCCCTCTTTTGTTTTTGTATTCGAAACTCACTGAAAGATATGCATTTCTTTAGCTATTATAAATATTATGTTTGGTTGCATTATTTTTAAAATTTGCTTTTATAGAACTTCTCTTCAGTGTTAGTCTATAGGCTTACTAGGGGTGAGGGAGAGACGTATGTGAACTCTTATGGGTCACCAATAGGTGGTATTAGTAGTTGTTTCTGTAGTTAAAATTTTCATATGTGATTAAGTAAACTTAATGATGGCCCTTTGGGAACTAATCTCTCTGTAAGCAGGAGAATCGCTGTGTCAAAACCAACAATGAGGGCTGGGATTGTGGCTCAGTGGAAGAGCACTTGCCTAGCAAGTGTGAGACACTGGGTTTGATTCTCAGCACCACATATAAATAAATGAATAAAATAAAGGTCCATCAACAACTAAAAAAAAAAACGACAATGATATCCATTTTGTTTTAAATGTCAGGAACTTCCAGCCAAATTTGTGCCCTACTTAATTACAGGTGTGTGTGTAATCTTGATAGCTTCCATTAGCACAAGGGCATTATCTTATCTTGATCACCCTCATGACTAGTACCTGGCACATAGGGGCTTAGGTTCATTTTTTGTGCAGTTCTGCCCCCTGCAGTGGCCCTTCATATTTAATTTTTAAAATAGTGCAGGAAGCATCTGTTTTAGCTTTACTGAAGGGAGGGATCCAAGGTAGATTAATTCTTAAAGTGATCCTACCCTATGGGCGCTATTTTCTGATAGAAGCATTTGAACCTACAGAAGATAATGACTAAATAGAATGCAGTGGACTTTGGGGATTCTGAGAGACTCATAATTTGCCTCTTTTCAAGGCCCACAGGTGCAAGCCCAGGTTAAGTAGGACAGGAAGGCACTGTGGGGAGGAAGTACAGACTGAGGAACAGGAAGTGCTCTTTCCCTGCCCTTGCTCCTCAACCTGCGTATTTAGGGAACCACTTCACATTTAAGATAATAAAAGGGTGAAACTCAAACCAGAATTATCCTCAGCTTGTTTGTAAAATCTAGTTGGTAAATGTTAGCCTTATAGATTTAAAGTTTTTATCATTTTATTGTTTCTCTGAGGAAAATCAGTAAAAGGCATTGAGAGGTATTTTTGGCTTTAAAATGAAGATTTGCCTTGTGTTGAGAGGGAATTGCCTAAGATAAATATGGGATTCAAATTTGAGAGTTTCTGTTGACTACAATCAGGATTATCAGTAGCATGGAATTACCATGACTCACTGAACTCCATTTAACCTGAGGTTGTAGTCATTTGAAACTTGGTGATATTCCCCCAGAGTCACATTGTGCTCACCACTGAACGCAAAGTTCTCTAACCTTGGCTTACAGGGGGGAAACCCAGTCTGTTTCATAATCTGCGATCTGGGTT
The DNA here is from genome assembly GCA_020662805.1 of Glaucomys volans. Taxonomy (NCBI): domain Eukaryota; kingdom Metazoa; phylum Chordata; class Mammalia; order Rodentia; family Sciuridae; genus Glaucomys; species Glaucomys volans. Next base: position 809,677 of record JAJEJO010000116.1, read on the forward strand.
TTAAATATTGTTTTCAGAGTGGGACCAATGGATGAGATCTGGGCCAGAGGGAGGAGCACGTGTCAAGATTGTCTTTGCCACATGCTGCTTTAATCATTTGGGTGGAGTTTGTCAGATCAGAGTGGGAGTGTTGGTATTATCACTTCTTTATTTTGTGATACAGGGCAATTTCTCTGTCTTCTCTGAGCCTCTGCTATTTACTTTTAAAGCTGAGAATCATAGTGCCTGTCTTGTTTGGATGGTTGTGGAAGATTAAATGAGAGAAGCTATGTAAAAACACCTACCATATCCCTAATAGGTGGTAGGTTCTCAGTCAGTGTAGATTCTGGTCTTCTACACTCTTCTCCTTATGCTTCAGACTAGCTGCTTGTTTTAGCTTTACTCACCTGTGACTGCCCATGGAAAGAGCTGGATGAATGTGTCCTGTCTATATTAAACCATGCTCAAGTGAAATAGCACAGGTGGGTTGTTCTGGGTTTAATTCCTTACTAGGAAGTGTTGCTCACTTTTTCCTCCCCTAATGTTGATTTTTGGCATTTCAGTATTAATTGTCCACAGTTGGACAGAGTGCATCTCCTGCAGGTTGTCCAGATTTTTTTTTAATGAAATTACCATTGGTGTTAGATTAGATAATACAGATTTACTCCTTTTAAACTCTACTATCAGTGGCATTATTATTTTGTGGCATATGTAAAGTAATAGTGTAGCAATTTTAAGCCTTCGGAATTTTTTGTTGTTGTTAATAGAGTAAGATCTAATAGAGCTATGTTTATTCTCATCAGAGTATTAGATCTTTCTTTACTAAGGTAATTGTTTACCTTATGTGAATTCTTCCTTTCATTTTGTGCTCTGTTCTTGAAATGTTTTATGCTATGGTATTCATTTAGATTAGATTCATTTAAAAAATCAAGAAAACTGACTTAATAATATGGATGACTTTGAATTTTACTTCTGAACCCTTATACTTTATCCAAAGGATGAATTCTTTTAAAGTAATTCAATATTTACAGTAACAAATTTTTGAAATGGTGATTTATATGCATCTTAACTGCCCTGACTTTTAGCCAAGCCAGTAATTTCAAGAAAACTCTAAGTTGCACACACATTTTCCCAAACATTTGCACTAAGCAGTGAATAAAACCATGAGAGTCTCCCTAGCCAATGTAAAGGCAGGGAAATTGCAGGTTGTAATTGATTTTCAGATATACTCAGTGCATGCTCCTCTAACAGTATTTGCTTTTAGGGCAGTTTGGTGTTAATAATTGAACAAATTGCATGTTTGAGAATTTATAAAACAAAAACAGAAGTAATCATTATATGCTTTTAACTAGAGCGTATGTTAAGTTGGCTCACTAAATCAGATAGTTAAAAGAATTATGACATGAAAAGTTTTTCTTTGCCAAGAAATTGTCACCTTGACACCTTGTGGCATTAATGCAGCTTTTCATTTCTGTGTGGTCTAGTATATTAGCCAATACCTTTGCTTTGGAAACTGGGAATAGTGGCATGTGGCAGTTGAGATGAGTATGTGTGTTTGTGAGCAGGTATGTGTGGGTATGAGATTGTATGTAGAAGATCACTTGTACATTCATAGACATAAGAGTAATGTGGGTTGGTGGCAATATGAAAAGTAACTGGAATTTTTTCCTTAATAAAGCTTTGATTTGATGTAATTATGTGGCTATCAAAATGTCTTTATTAATCTCCTTCAAGTTGTTCCTCATTAATAATTGGCTATCATTCTTTTGTAGTGTGGTGTTGGAGCTTGGCAGTATTCTCTGATCTTACTTATTACAAAATGACACTGGGGGATGACCAAGGGATTATCTCATAATTTTTAGGTCAAATGATGTGAAAGACTACAGTTTGGTGAATTAGACACATCTGATTTCAAATCTTAATTTTGCTACTTAGTATCTGTATGAAACATGGAGTCATATTTGATTCCTCTGGAACCTTGGTTTCCTCAAACATAGATCTCATTAGATTCCTGAGATGATTAAGTTAGGTTAAGGTTGCAAAGTGCTTATCCATAGTACCTGTCACATAGTAAACAGTTAATGCAAATTCTCTCTTCTTGTCTGTTTTTTAAAAAGCAAATGGTATTTGACTATTTAAAGGTTTTTTTTGAAGTTTTGAAGTAAAATACAGATTTGTTTTCATATTAATTTCTGGGAAAGTAGTGGTGTCTTCTGCATCTTGGGGAGAAATCTTGAGAGTGCTGGATACTGCATAATATATGGTTCTCATGTTTTGTTTAGTTGTATAAATATATGGGAACATGTAGGCATAATAGCTGATTTTTAATTTTAACAAGCTTCAAAATATGACTTATAAAATAAAAAATTATGTGATTTGTGTATCATAACTTACATATCAATTCAGTTTTGGGGAAATGTACAGTTTCTATCATAATAAACCACCAATTTAGAGGAAATTATATAACTGTAGTATGTTATTAAGATAAATTTAAAATCCCATTAGATGATCAGTATTGTCTTGTTTCTGAGGTTAATTGGCTGCATTCAGTTATAGGTTATGAACGGTCCCACTTGAATAATCCACCAAGCTATCAAGCAGAAAGACCAATAGTTCAGAGGACTAATTGACCCTGTCAGTTTAATAGAAACACTTACAAATAAAATTCCCTTTGCCAACAACATTGCAAATGAAAACCCCAGAAGAAACTGTTATGTCCTGTAACTGTTCTGGAATGCTATGATTCAGTTAGCAGACTGTGGGTGGAGGTGGGTCATGGTGGGTGGGAGTTGCAGGGGAAAGAAACGTAAAGGATAGCAGGAGGATTTTGGAGGGAAAATAATCAGGCAAAATATTGTGATGTTTTTGAAATGATTTTAACCATTGCGAATGTCCAAAAGGTAGTGTCATTGCATCTCTGAAGAAGCAGTGTCCGTGGGCTTTTCTTCACCCTTCTTCTGAATCTCAAACCCTTTTGATTTGGTAGTCATTGCACTGAGCTCTTCTTGGAAAGGTAAGAAAGGAAAAGGAATTTTATCTTGAAATTCATTTTAGATAATATGGAGTCCAAAATTATCTATGAGAAATTATGCCACAATATCAGCTTTCATTTGTAATACTATAGGAAAGTGGTAACTTTCCTGTTGCATTGTCTTTTTTAAAAAGTCAACTTTTACATTGTCAAAAAATCACAAATTGTAAATGAGCTTCAAAAATAGTAATAAAAAAAGATTTATAATGGAAAGAATTGATGGTATATTTCACCTAGAGTAAGAAAGACAATGTGTAATAAGGGATTTTGTGGTTTTACAGCTCAGTGCATGTGTTTGAAAGCTGTTCTCTCAGCAACGTGGGTGGCAGGTTATGCTACCATATAATGTATTGTAGTTGGCTCTCCACACTTGTCAGGGTTAGTGTTCAACCATTCGGAAAATTTTCCCATTGTTCTATCATGTGAACCAAGACTAGTGTTGAATTCCCAATAACTTACAAGAAAAAAGGTTTAATTAGAAAGTTTGAAATTTGATTACTCTTATTGTTTCAATACAGTACTATATATTTTAGTTTTTTATCTATTATTAAAATTACTTTTTAGTCAAAAAAGATATATCTAAATCAAAACGATATCTTATTTTTAAACAGATTTTACAGAAATTCGTACACTGAATCCTGCCCCCTTTTTTTGTAACACTCTATTTCCATCTTGCTTTAGATGGACCATAGCTCTTGGCAGCTAGTGCATTTTTAGGAAATAATACTGTTTCTAGTAAGAGTTGCAGAGAGAGAGAGAAAAAAAAAAACTTTGTGTGAGGTCCTTGTAAACTGAACCTTTGGAACATTACTTTATTTCTTTTTCCCCCCCTTTTGTGCTTCTTCCCTATTTGTGTAATGGTTATAAATTATATCGTTTGAAAAGAAGAATTAAAAACATTTTATTTTGTTATGTTTGTACTCAATTTTTTTTCTTTACCTGTTATTTTGAAGATATACAGAGAAATAAGCAATTATGGTATTGAAATTCCATTGTGCCAGCACCTCCAGAGCATAATCCAAAAAAAACAGAAAACCGCCTGCTGGGTTGTCTGCAGTGTGCTTGTGTGAACATCAGTGTCTGCTGTTCACACATCATTTTTTTTTACTAAAAGTTCCTCTTGGAATAAAGACTCTGTGTTTTCTGAGTCTTTAGTGAAACATTTGTTGGTCCTTATATTTCCAATTTGCAAGGGTTTCTATTTGTAGTATAAGTTGTCATGGATGCATGTATACTATTGTCATTGGAACATCAAGAAGTAGAAAAATGGATTTTGTGTTTATGTACTATAAAATAATGAAAAACTTTAAATGAAATTAGAAGTATTGAAGGTGAGAAATAATGAGCTTTTGTTGAAAATATGCGTGGATTGATTATTAATTCTTACTCCTTAAAATCTATTTTATAAAATAAAGTATATCTTTATACACATAAAAATATAAATGTCCTGAATTTCATTTGAATTCAGATTCTTACATATGTTGCCTTCTTGGCAGTATTGTTTTGAGTTAGTCAGATTTTTCAACTGACCCTACATAATTACTCCCAATATGTTAGGTAGTGCTTTTATGGATCCTTGGAATGATTTTTCATTTCTGATCTTATTCATTTCATTCATATTTACTCCTGTTATGATTCTTCTGAGTGTCATTTTAGATACAGGCAGGACATTGCAAAATATTGTACACTGTGTTGACAGTCTCAATCTTCATTTAATTAATAAAACAGCCAAAAGAGAAATTGTTTACCAGATAATGGGGACTTCAGGTTTAAATTTGGTAAAATGTTAAGTTGTAGCCTTTAGTCTCCTGTAAGGTTTATTAGAATTATTCAATGTCCTTTTTTTTCTTAGAAACATTTCTCCTAGGAGCTAATAAAAGAATAATTATGCAGATCTTTGTTGAAATTGGGTTTTACCATTTTGGCTGCTTTTCAAAGAAATAATTTTAGGGTTTTTTTGCATTTGAGTTTCTCGATTAATTCAAATGCACCTTTACATTTCACAATAGTTGTGTGAATCTTTTAATTATTTTTTCTTCTGATTACTAGAAGGAGATTCCTGTATATTGGGGACCTAAATTACAGTTACTAAATTTTAGTCAATATGTTTGGTAGATGATGATGGTTGCTAATCCCTCACATGTTCTTCTTGATTTGCTTCTTATTAAATAGTTGTCTTATCCTTTTTTTCCTGCAGACCAGAGGATGGAAAAGATTGCCTCTAAACAAAATATATTTCACATATGGCTTTGGAAGGGGATATAAAAGCAACAAGTCCTTAACATGTTAGTGTTCTAAGGACCTAAGGGCCTGAGTTTCCTGATTGCCACAAAGCCTAATTGCTCACAGGGCAACCTGGCGCACTGCCATTTCCCCACTAGGCTGTTTGTTGGTGCTTGTGAATAGAACAAAAATGTCTTTGCCTTTTCTCCTTAGTTGTCACTGGTTGCATTTTAAGAAACAAGTTAACATTTTCTCAAAATGATGGTTAATTTATGTAAAGCTGAAGTCAAACTCCATGATAGCTGAGCCATAAGTAGTAGAGTTAGTTCAGAGCTTTCGAAATTCACATAAAATACAGTTTGTTGCATCTCACTCTAAAATATTCATTTTGTATAATATTTTATTCTTAGACATTCTCATGACTTTTGAAACTAATCACAAGGTCGATTTTTTAGACATTGTACTTTTATAGGTAAACAGAATCTGTCATATATGAGTTATGGGACCAGTGGAAATCAGAGATCTTATAAACAAAGTGTGTGAGGGGTAGGGGAACTGGTATTTCAGTTGTTTTAAAAATTTGTTGTTGAGAATACTTAGAAGTAGTTGCATTTAAATTTTTAAAACTGGAGATGTATATTTGGCTTCCACTTCTGCCTAGATCTGTAACAAGAACTTCATTTGTTCTCATTGTCATGCCTTAAGTCTTTGCATTGTGACTAATATAAAACCATAACTTGGGACTTTTACAGTTTTCTTTTCCTTCCAATCCCCTTTAAAGTCCTATCTCTCTTTAAAGCATGTAAAGGATTGGCATTTTGAGTTGTTAATATATATTCACTTGTACTCATCTCATCTCACAATATGTTGTTCCCTTATTCTCAATCCTGGACAGACATACTTTAAGACTATTTTATTACTTCCTGCAATGTTCAGGGGTTTGGCACAGAAATTACTTTGAAATACTGGCTTCTGTCCTTCAGCTTGGTCACCAGCCCTAAGGTTATTATATAAGTTCTGTGAACTTCAGGGACCTTAGTCATAAATTAGAGATGCGGTATTAGGATGATTAAAACAAATGTATATTCAATGCTTGGCACATAGTATCAGCTCAATGAATGGTAGTTGAAAGGAGGAAAGCCTTGAAACTGCTAATGTTTTTATAGGCTCCAAAATCATACAGTAGGATGCTTTTCTATATAATCTCGTGAAATTGAGAGATTTGGCTACATCTGGCTGTTGGATACACATGTATTTCTTTGGATTGATGAGGATTCAAGAGCACAAACTTCGGAGTCATCTGTTGGAGTTTGAATTCCTGCTGTACCACTTAACCCCAGCATTTGAAAGTTATCCTCTCTGTGCCTTCAATTTCTAACATATGAAATGAAGATTTAAATATTGTACCTCATAGGGCTGTTGAAATTAACATATGTAACATTCTTAAAATAATGCCTGACACAGTGCTTCAGAAATGTTAGTCACTGTTAACTATTATTATCTCATAGAAAAGGGAAAACCAAAAAGTGGGAAAATGTTAATGGAGTCAACTTTTACTAATTTGTGTATCTCATTCATTCACTAACTTTGATTCTCCCCCTGCCCCACTAGGAACTGAACCCAGAGATGATCTACCACTGAGCTATATCCTTAGCCCTTTTATTTTTCACTTTGAGACAGGTTCTCACTAAGCTACCCAGGCTGGCTTTGAACTCAGATCCTCCTGCCTCAGCCTCCTGAGTTGCTAGGATTATAGTTGTGTGCCACTGCATGTGGTCCAACTTTGAAATTTTTAAATTTAATTTTTCTTTTTGCTATAATAAAACATGTACATATGTTAAAAGCATGAAAATAAACTGCAGTAACATTTCTTATGATAACACTTCTCTCCTTGTCTCATGCCCAATTCCTACTCTGAGGGAGCAGTCCTCTTAGATTTTAGCCAGTTCTGAGGGGAGGTGTTTATTTTCATTTCTCTAAATAACATACACATAGATATCTGTAATAGGTGTGTACATTTCTAAATAAAGTAGGAGTCTATATTTTTATTTAAAGACATGATCCAATGATTATCTGTTACAAAAGAGTATACAAACCTTGTTTGTTTTTCTTTCCTTTCCTTCATTTTCCTAGTATAGATTTGGTCGATGTGGGCTGAAATCATCATGCACATTTTCATTATTGTGACCACATAATATTGTTCATTCCTTAGTTATATTATGTCCTATGCTTAAATTTCCTTTTTTAAGACATTTTCCCAGAATTAATAGTTGCTTCCTTTTTCTTCTTAATTTAAAAAATATTAGTTATCAACATATTTCTTAATTCACTGACAGATCTGTAAATTATCTCTTGAAACGGCCTCATTCTCTCTCATTCCATGTGTTTTCCTGGAAACATCTCTCCTGGTCCTTCAGCTCAGCTGCTGGGTTAGGCGAGTTCCATCAGTGAAGTGGAGCAGTGGTGTGGAGGGCAGGAGGGTATATAATAAGGGGTCATATCTCAGGTAGGAGTTGGTTAAATAAATTCTGAAGGCTGTTTTTTTCTCATCTGATGAAGAGAGATGTGCTCAAAGTCTACAAGGCTGGAAGTCAAAGAGTGAAGATTGATGTAAAATGGAAAGTGGAAACAATCCGAAACCCATGAGTATGAGCTAAAACCTGTGAAGACAAATTGGAAACTGCCAGTTCTCACTGTCTCTGACCTGGTGATGTGAGTGTCCTACAGAAGCAGCCGATGCTCTTCATCCAGACCTAAACACATATCTGGCCTAGGAGTTAGAGAGGCTTGCAGACCTGGCCACTGCCCCATGACAGTGAGGTGAACCAGAAGATAGTGGCAGCTTGTGTGATCTACCAAAGCACCTACTCAGCTTGAGTGTAAAAAACAAAATAGCTGTTGCTTCACTTTTGCTCTCTACTTCTTCCATGAAAATAACTCTCGTGCCCCAACTCTCCAGAAAAGTATAGGGACGGGAATCCTGGGAAATGTACTTTAGATTAGTCATACTGACACAGCCACCACAGTTGGCCATGAGAATGTTCTCCTAGATCTCTGACCACAAGGAGTAACTGGTGGCCCCAGCTGCTGTTCTCTGAAATCTGTCACCATGTGTCTGCCAAGGCCATGCCTCCCACATTCTGTTCCTAGCCAGTGACTGAGCATGACAGGGATACTGAAGAAGGTTCATTCCCAGGAGATGCTTAGCCCTCTGACAGGCAGCCTTACTTTGCCTAGAACTGCACTGCGGCCTAACTCACGCCCGCTCAGCACACTTCCTTTCCCTGTGTCTCCTCTGGGGTCAGACCTGCATTACTATCTCATAGCTCTTTCAAACTCTTCTGGCTCCCTCCCCATTTTCTCTCACAGACATTTCCCCCAGTACATTTCTGGTATTTCTGATCTTGTCTTTGTGTCTGCTTCTCAGAGTAGCACAATTATCTTCTTAAGCTCTCTTCTCTTCAACAGCATCCTGGGTATTTCCTTCATCTTTTTCTTGATAAATCCCTTGTTTCTGTATTGCAGGTCCTCATCTTTCTTGTTATACTTCCCTTTTTGGTGGAATGCATCCTCCACATGGGAGGTAAATTATTGAAACCTTGCATGACCAAAAACTTTATTTTAATCTCACCCTGGAGGGATGATTTGGCTGGGTATGGAATTCTAGTTTGGAAATAATTTTCCCTCAGAATTTTAAACACATTCTCCATTGCCTCATAGTTTTTGGTGTAAATGTTGGGAAATACAATGCCACTTTGGATTTCTGATGCTTTGCATGTGACCTGTTTTTCTCTCCAGAAGCTTTAATAATCTCTTACTCCTTGATACTGTGAAATTTCATAATGCTGTACCTTACTGAGTGTTTCCTTTATTGTTTTATGTGTTCCTTGGTTCCTATCAGTTTGGGGATATCTGTCCTTCAGTCCTGGGAGGCATTTTTATATTTTTCCTCTCTTCTTTTCCCTCTATTCTTTCTGAATTCACATTTTTAGCAATGATACTTCCTGCATTGAACTGCTAATTTTCTCATTTCATCTCTCTTTTGCTTTCTTATTTTCTGAGCAGTTCACTTTCCATTACAAGCTTTTGCTTGCATATATATTTTCAATTTCTATGATGTCTTTTTGTTCCTTGGTCTTTCAAAAAAGTAGCATTCTGTTCTTGTTTCATGGATACAATATATTGTGTCACTGATGCTTTATTTTGTTTTTAAAAATTTCTTGTATTCCCTTCACTGCTTTTTATCAGAGTTCCTTTTTTGTTTTTATTTGAATGCTTCTTTCAATTTCTGTTTTGTTTTATTTCAAGCATGCCTAGAGATCCTTGGGTTTTTTTTCATATTTAAAAATGAGATACAAATAAACAGTTTGGAACAGTTTTTGCTCATGATAGAGTTTGTTGCATAGTGGGGTTTACTATAGCGTGGTAGACTATAGTGTGGTTAGAGCCTACAGCTCCTTCAGCTCTTTGTACATGTCACTTTCTCAGTGAGGCCTGGTTAACCATCTCAGTCAGAAGCACAAATACCCACCCCTAGGTACTTCCAATCCTTTTCTTAATCTGTTTTTTTTTCCCGTAGCACCTATTACCTGATGTTTTATGACCTGATCACTTTATTATATTTGTTTAGTTTTGGGTCTTCTCCCACAAGAAAACATCACCTCCAGAGAGCAGAGATTTTGTTGTTTTGGTTTTCACTGATATAATCCAACCAACTAGTTTAGAGCCCAGGACAAAATGAACATTCAGACAGTCAACACAAGTTCATTAAATTGGAGTTCATTAAATCTACCATCGTTATTGGTAGATTTTTTTTTTTATGGACTTCTCATTTTGCTCAGAAACTACTAATTCATTCTCCTCCCTGGAACCAGCTGGCAGTGATGGGCAGTGGAATGTGTCTGGAGCTGCAGGTGATCTGTCTAAGAATCAGTGTTCTTGTCACTAATCAAGATGAAGGCCATACTTCCAAAGGTGCTATACCAATTCAATGCAATTCCAATAAAAATTCCAGTGACATTCCTCATAGAAATAGAAAAAGCAATCATGAAATTCATCTGGAAGAACAAAAGACCCAGAATAGCCAAAACAATCCTGGGCAGGAAGAATGATGCAGGAGATATCACAATACCAGACCTTAAACTCTGCTATAGAGCAATAGTTACAAAAACAGCGTGGCATTGGCACCAAAATAGACAGGTAGACCAATGGTACAGAATAGAAGACACAGAGACAAACCCACATAAGTACAGTTATCTCATACTAGACAAAGGGGCCGAAAACATGCAATGGAGAAAAGATAGCCTCTTCAACAGATGGTGCTGGCAAAACTGGAAATCCATATGCAATAAAATGAAATTAAATCCCTATCTCTCACCTTGTACAAAACTCAACTCAAAATGGATCAAGGATCTAGGAATTAGACCTGAGACCCTTCGCCACCAGAGCGCAAGAAATAAAAGGAAGAATCAATAAATGGGACAGATTCAAGCTAAAAGGCCTTTTCTCAGCAAAAGAAACAATCAATAATGTGAAAAGAGAGCCTACAGAGTGGGAAAAAATCTTTTCCACACACACTACAGACAGAGCACTGATCTCCAAAATTTATAAAGAACTTACAAAACTTTACACCAAAAATGCAAAGAACCCAATCAATAAATGGGCTAAGGAACTGGGCAGATACTTCACAGAAGATGATATACAGGTGATCAACAAATATATGAAAAAGTGCTCATCATCTCTAGTCATTAGAGAAATGCAAACTGAAACCACCCTAAGATTTCATCTAACTAATTAGAATGGCTATTATCAGGAATAGAAGCAATAATAAGTGTTGGCATGGATGTTGGGAAAAAGGCACACTCATACATTGCTGGTGGAGTTGCAAATTGGTGCAGCCACTCTGTAAAGCAATATGGAGATTCCTCAAAAAACTTGGAATGGACCCACCATTTGACCCAGCTATCCCACTCCTCAGTTTATACCCAAAGGTCTTAAAATCAGCAAAGTATAGGGTTACAGCCACATCTATGTTCATAGCTGCTCAATTCACAATAGCTAGATTGTGAAACCAACCTAGATGCCCTTCAATTGAAGAATGGATAAAGAAACTGTGGTACATATACACAATGGAATATTAATCAGCCATAAAGAAGAATAAAACTATGGCATTTGCTGGTAAATGGGTGGAATTGGAGAATATCATCATGCTAAGTGAAATAAGCCAATCCCAAAAAACCAAAGGCCGAATGTTTTCTCTGATCGGTGGATGCTGATACATGATGGGGAAGAAGGGGTTATGGGAGGGATAAGAAAAGAATGGAGGAAGTATGGATGGTGTAGAGGAAAATGGGATGGGAGGGGATGGGGGAAGGAAAGATAGTAGACTGAGACAGACAGTATTACCCTATGTATATGTAAGATTGTATGAATCATGTGAATCTACATTGTGGAAAAAAAAAGAGATATATTCCCTGCTGCATAATTATATCAAAATGGGTTCTACTGTCATGTATAATTAAAAAGAACCAATAAAAAAGTGCAAAAAAATGAATAAAAGATGGGCAACAGACTTAAGTAGACATTTCACAAAAGAAGACCTGTAAATGACCTATAGGTATATGAGAAAATGCTAAGCATCACTATTTCTGTGGGAAATGCACATTGAAACCACAGTGGTGTGTCATCTCACACCTACAACAGCTGCTTTAAAAAGGCAAAAGTTAAGGTGGCTCTGAGAACGTAGAGGAAAGTGAATCCTTACGCTCCTGGTGGAGATATAAGTACAGCCATTCAGGAAAGCAGGATGGAGTTTCCTCAAGAAAATTGAAAATAGAATTAGTGTATGACCTAACAGTCTTACTACTGGGTATTTTCCAAAGGAAATGAAATCAGTGTATCAAGGAGATATCTCTAATCCCATGATTGTCACAGAGCTATTCACAATAGCCAAGATACAGGAATGACCTAAGCGTGTATCAGCAGATGCCTGCGTAAAGAATGGTGGAGAATCCCAATGGAACACTAGTGGTCCTTAAAAAAGAAAGAAGTCCTGCCATTCGTGACAACATGGATTCTCCTGAAAGGCATTATGTTAAACGAAATAGACTCAGCACCTCAGCACGGAAAGACAAATGTCACATGATCCCACTCACAGGTGGAGTCTGAAGGAAGTCGACCCATAGGAACAGAGACAGTGGTGGTCACCAGGACCTGGGGGGCAGGGCAAGGGCTGGAATTTGCTTTGAAAGGGTTCAAAGTCTCAGAGGAACAAGTTCCAGAGATCTGTTATACAAGGTGGTGGTTATACTTAAGAATGCATCTATCTCAACAAATCACTAAGAGATGTATGTATTTATTTTTGCAGATTATGTGATTAAAACATAGTTAGTGAGGCAAAGGGCTGTCAAGATAAGGCAGAAGAGGTAAAGAGAGACCAAGTCATGCAGGTTTGTGGAGTTTTTCTCACTGTAATGAGAATGTACGAAAGGTTTTTCAAATTTAATTTTTATCAAATTACTTAACTGCTAAGCAGAGCTCACCTGAGAGTAAGACAAAGTGGCTATGGCAAGACTAGTTAAGAGTTCATTAATAATAATCTGAGGAAGCAGACATTGTTGGTTACTAATGCAACATTCCTTTCTCCATCTCTACTCCTGGCCAACAAGACTTCTTTCCAGGATGAAAATAGAATATGCCAGATACTCTGTTTTCAACTTCCCTTTCAACTACTGCAAAGGCATGTGATCCAGATGTGGCCAATGAGAAATCTGATAGCTTCTGGAAAATATTTTCCTTTGAAATTAAAAGAGAAAAATGCCTTTTTGGACCTTGTTGTATGAGAACATGCTTGTGGCTGCTGCGGGCATCATAGAGCATGTCAGGGCAGAAAGGTCTGGATCTTTTTTTAAAATAAACTTCTTATATTTATATTGATACAGAAAAGTCCACATATCATGAGAGAATAGCTTATTGAATTTTCACAGATGGAACACAATCATGTAACCAGCAACCAGAGAAAAACTCTGAAACCCTCAGCATGCTTTCTTATGCTTCTTGAAAGATAGACATTGTTTACCTTATGGTATAGATTACTTTCACCTGTTGTGTATGTGTGTTGGATTTGTTTTTCCTTTACTTTATAGAGATGGAATCATAAAGTGCCTACCCTTTTGTGTCTGCTTTTTTGATTCAACATTATGTTTGTGACGGTCATCAGTACAGTTGGGTAGTTGCAGATCTTTCATCCTTCTGCTCTATAGTATTCCATTTTGTGAGTGTACTCCACTTTATTTACCCAATTGACCATAGATGTGTATTTGGATAGTTTGTCTCTTATGGATAGTGTTCTTATGAATATTTTTGTCCACATTGTATATTGTTTAATAAACATGTTTGCATTTCTGTTGGATATACCTTTTATGAATTGTAGTAGTTCTTTATATATTCAAAATAGATGAATGGGCACAGTGTCATTCCAGCAACTCAGAAGGCTAAGGCAGGAGGATGGCATGTTTGAGGCCAGCTTCAGCAACTTAATGAGACCCTGTCTCAAAATAAAAAGTAAAAAGAACTGGGACGTAGCTCAGTGGTAGAGTACCCCTGGCTTCAACCCCCATCATCCCCCCCACAAAAAAGCAAAATATGTATTGCTGGATAGATGTATGATTTATCAGTCTAATCTAAGACTTACTTTTTTTTT
>JAJEJO010000116.1:823710-850909 GCA_020662805.1 Glaucomys volans
TTTTTTTTTTTTTTTTTTTTTTTTTTTGTGCTGTGGATTGAACCCAAGGCCTTGTGCATGAGGCAGGTATTCTCCCCAACTGAGCTATATCCCTAGCCCAGCAGTGATTTTTCTTTTTTCTTTTTTCTTTTTTTTTATTGGTTCTTTTTAATTATACATGACAGTAGAACCCATTTTGATATAATTATACAGCAGGGAATATATCTTTTTTTCCACAATGTAGATTCACATGATTCATATAATCTTACATATACATCGGGTAATAACTGTCTGTCTCAGTCTCTTTCCTTCCCCCACCCCCTCCAATCCCATTTTCCTCTACACCATCCATGCTTCCTCCATTCTTTTCTTATCCCTCCCATACCCCCCGCCCCCGTTATGTATCAGCATCCACCGATCAGAAAAACATTTGGCCTTTGAGTTTTTGGGATTGGCTTACTTCACTTAGCATGATGACATTCTCCAATTTGACCCATTTACTAGCAAATGCCAAAATTTTATTCTTCTTTATGGCTGAGTAATATTCCATTGTGTATATGTACCACAGTTTCTTTATCCATTCTTCAATTGAAGGGCATCTAGGTTGGTTCCACAATCTAGCTATTGTGAATTGAGCAGCTATGAACATAGATGTGGCTGTATTCCTGTCCTTTGATGTTTAAAAATTTTTTTTACTTTCTTACTGGTGTCTTTGATGAGCAAAAATCCTTACCTTTAAGATAGATAGTGTTTTTTTTTTTTTAATCTGTCTTAACGTGTTAACGACAAGGTCACAAAGATGTTTTATTTTCTTTTAGAAACTTTATTTTAGCCTCAGCCTTTAAATCTAAATGCATCTAAAGCTGATTTTTGCTTATGGTGAGAAGGATAAGGGTCAAGAATCATCCCTGCCCCAAAATGAAATCCATACCAACCAGCATCATTACTTGAAGACACATTTTTTTCCCCATTAATCTGAAGTGTCATCTTTGACAAAAATCATGATTGTAAATGTGTGGGTCTCTTCCTAATCTCTAATCTGTTTTATTGTTGTTACTCTATTATTGCATGAATTTTTGCAGTGTTTTAGTTATAATTTGATATTAATTTTATTATCCATTGTATCCATTGACCTTGCAAAATTAACACATTCTCTTATTAAGGCTAATAGATTCTTGTGGATTTTCTAGATATGTAGTCATATAATTTGCAAATGATGTTCTTTTTTAAATCCCTCCCAATCCTTATTTATCCCCTTAGCTCCCAGCTGATTCATTCTTCTACACCCTTTCCCTTGCCTTGTTGCAGTGCTTGGGAACCCCACACAGTGTTGAGTAGAAGTGGTATTAATGGACAGTCTTGTTCTCACTAGGAAAGTTTTCAAGGTTTCACTAGTTGATGTGTGCTGTAGGTGGTTTATTTGAAAGATACTATTTTTTATATAAAGGAAATTACATTATGTTCCTAATTTGCTAAGAGTTTTAAAATCATGAGTACTGAATTTTGTCAAGTTTTTTTTAATCTTATAAGATGGTCATGTGAATTTTCTCCTTTTTACTATTAACAGTCAGTTACATTGATTAATTTTCAAATGGTAATCCAACATAGCATATTTGAAGTGTCACATTATTCTTTTTCTTTTCTTTTGTTTTCATGAGAAAGATTAGTCTAATTTTTCTTCTCATAGTATTCTTACCTAATTTTGGAACCAACATGATGCAGGTGAAATAAAAATAGCTTAAATGTGTTTCTTCCTTCTCTATTGTTTGTAAGTCTTTGTGCAGAATTGATGTCCCTTCTTTAAATAGTTCAATTTAATTGGAAAAGCCATCTGAGCCTAGAATTTTGTGATAGGTTTTAAATTAGGAACCAATTTCTTTAACAGATTCATTTCTGTTAAGACGTTCTCTTCCTTTTTTTTGTTGTTAGCTTCAATGATAAAAATTATATTACTCTATTTTCTAAAGAATTTGTCCATTTTGTCTTCTGATATATGTAATCTTCTTTTAAGCCATCTGATGAATTCTTTTTTCTTTTCTATTTCTTCTTTTATTTGCAGTGCTGGGCATCAAACCCAGGGTCTTGTACATACTAGTCCAGTGCTCTGCCACTGAACTACATCCCCAGCCCTTTGATGAATTTTTTTTTTTTTTAAGTCCCCATGTACCACTGAGTTGCATTCCCAATCCTTTTTATTTTTTATTTGGAGACAGGATTTTACTAAGTTGCCCAGGCTGGCCTCAAATTTATGATCCTCCTGCCTCAGCCTCCTAAGTCTGGAGGATTACAGGTGTGTACCACCATGCCTTACTCCTCTGATGAATTCTTAATTTCAGATATTTAATTTTTCAATCCTAGATTTCCATTAGAATATATTTTAATTCCCAGATGAAATTCTTTATTTTTAAAATTTATTTTCTTCATCTTTGTCTCTTATTTCTTAATGTTAGTTCTTTTTTATTGATTATCAGACACTGGAAAAATATTTTACTGATTAAAACATCTTATTAATGAGTATATTGATTAAATATTGAAGTGATAATGTTTTAGATAAGTTAAATATAAGCTTAATTTCACTCATTTAAATTTTTAATGTGGTTACTAGAAAATTTAAAATTATGTATATGACTCATGCTGGTAGCCTCTGCTAGTTTTCTGTTACACAGAACTACTCCCTCGGGTATTTTCTGTTTCCAGGAGTAGTTACTTTTTCCTCTGCCAGGTACATAGATAGAGAGGTGTTATGCTTCTCAGTCCCTGAGGTTGCTCTGCAGTTTTGATAGGTTTTGGTTACTTCTGTTTCTTAATTTTTTTAGATCTGAGGATTAAACCCAGGGGTGTTCTACCACTAAGCTACACCCCCAGCCCCTTTTATTTTTTTTCTTTGAGACAGGAGACAGGTATTTATCAGTATTCATTACTCATTTGTTGTCCTTGTATGTTCATTTTCTATTGCTGTGTAATGAATTACAACAAATTTTGTAGATTAAAACAATACATGTTTATTATCTCACAGTTTCTGAGAATTAGGAGTCTGGGCTTGGTTTAGTTGGGTGCTCTGCTCTGGATCTCACCAGATCACAACCAGAGTAAGTTGTCCAGCTTGTCCTTGAACTTGTGATCCTTTGGCCTCAATCTCTTGATCTGATGGGATTATAGGCGTGCACCATTGTACTGACTATTGCTATCATTTCTTTATTATTCATTATGTATTTAAGGCTTTCACTATTTTCTAACAAATAAAATATAACATTTTGCTTTATGTGCAATTTTGTGAATTTAAAAAATTATAAATTTTTATATTTATCTACTCATGTATATAATTTTAATAATAGTTAAATCTGATTGAAATCAGTTTTTTGATTTGTTTTGTTTTGGTTGGCTCAAAGATTTTCTACAATTTCTTATTAAAGTTTCTGTGCCTTCTAAGGTTTTTGATGAAATTATTCTCTTTAATTAATGTTGACTTCAGATGTGTTTATGTAGATTAGATGGAGCATTCTGTCTAGATCTTCTTTTTGTTAGGCCTCTGAAAAAAAAACACCCAGCTATATGTATAATCTTAACTCCTGGAGAAGAGGAACTTTTTGATTTGCTAGTCCAAAATGAATGTTTTGATCATTTATAGCAGGGTGATTGATTTTGATGTTCAAAGTTGACTTCTTAGGCAGTCACTTTCTTCACTAGGGCAAAATATTGAGTCCTTTGAGTTGGCTTCTGTCATTCTCATTCAGATTCTTTTTTGTTAGCCTACTTTTAACATATTTGGAATTTCTGAAGTTTATTTTGAATCATCTTAAGACTTTTCTCTCCAGAACTCTATATTATTATTGCTGTTAACTGGTTATATGCCTAAGTGAAAATATACTTCTGGAAATGGCTGTTTTGTATGTTGATAATTCTCATACTGTCTTTATGTCAGTACCACACTATTTTTCATTACTATAGTTTTATAGTAAGTTTGGAAATCGGGAGACATGAGACCTCTAACTTTGTTGCTCTTTTTTAAGATTATTTTAGCTATTTGAGTCCCTTAAAATTATATCTTCAATAAACCGTGTTATATGTTTTGTGTGCAAACTGTATATTCAATTTAATATATTTAGGTAAAACTTTAAGAGCCTTAAAATTTAAAATGTAAGTAGGTTTTATTCAACCACATCATTAGATTAAAATCCAGAATACAATAATTAATACCTTCCTTAATTGCATCAAATGGTTCTTAGAATTGATTTGACATGATTCGTGGGGGAATCACTGGTTTTGACAAGAGCAGTTTCAGTGGTAGAGACCTGATTTACATTGGGATGGGATAAAGATGGAATAGCAGGTAAAAAAGGAGACAGTGACCACAGCTTTTCAGAGTTTTGCCATAAGGGAACAGAATTTGAGCCATAGGAGGATGACATACTATTGACAGTTTTATTTTTAAAATTTATTTTCAATTTTTAATCTTTAAAATGACAAATATGATAGCATGTTTGTTTGCTGAGGACAGTGACACATTGGAGAAGAAAAATTTTTTGGAGAGAGAATGTTTATTCTGGGAGCAGAGTTTTTAGTTGGGAAGGATGGGATAAAATCTATTGAGCAACTGGAAGACTGGTTTCTAGAAGGTGCAGAGGCAGCTTAAATACTATATAACAGCTGATAAGGAGTTGATATTTTTCTGATTGCTCCTGTTTTGTTAATGAAATAAAATACATCTGGGATTACAGTGAGCACTAAGAATTGAGGAGAGGGTATCCCAGAGACAGTAAAGGTTAAAAAAAAAAAGTACTGCTTAGAGAATAACACACCTTTCAAGATTTTGCTTAAATAGTCAAATCTGTTGGTTTTTTCTTTTACCACATTACTTAGGTTTTTAAATTATTTTGGAAGGTGAATCCTACTGTAAGATTATGAGCTTGTATTTTCTTCTGATATTCTTCTAACAGTTGTTGTGATTGTTTATTTGTATTGATATTTAATTCTTTAGGAATTTGATTTTGTGCTAATTTTATTAAAAAATACCCTCAAAGCAGCCATGTGCTGTCTCCGTCCCTAACTCCAGGGATTGAGTCCTGATTGAGATCCGCCAGTCATCTGGTCCTGCTCTCCTACCGTTGACTGACTCAGGGATGGATATTTACTGAGAAGTGGTCCTTATTCTTAAAAAGTGTTCAAAGCAGGGAACCCTTGATTTTTGCCTCTAGAAGAGTATTATAGCCATCTTAGTGAAAGGGAAGCTCGCCTAGCAAAATGCTAACTTACCCATGTTGGAAAAACAGAAAGGTAAAAGAACATGAATACTTGATAGCATCCTTGAGCTTCTGAATTAACCTATCCTGTGACCATTAACTCAGGCATTTCTGTTATGTAAAGTAATAAGTGTCCTCACCATGTAAACCTTATTGAGTTATATTTTATGCAACTTACAACTTAATTCATCCTAACTACATACCTGCCATGAAATGCATGTTTACATAGCTATACCATCTATAAGCCCCATTTCTTATTTCTTTTTTCTGATTTTAACTCTTCCTATCCCCCTTCTGGAAAAAAAATCTAATTAACGTTCTTGTATCTGTGTTCTTTTTGGTTTTATCTGTCAAATATATTTTTGCCCTAGCTTTTATTTAGAATGCCTCAGTCACTGTGCAAAGTTGCTCTTTTAAACTAGGAGTTATATTTTGTTTTTTAAAAATAACATCACCTTCTTCTTCTTCGGGGCTGGGTCTGTGGCTCAGGGGAAGAGTGCTTGCTTAGCATGTGCGGGGCACAGGGTTCAATCCTCAGCACCACATAAATAAATAATAAAAAAATAAAAATAAAAATAACGTCTTCACTAATATATAATTCTTCTACCATAAGTTCACCAAAACTGAGTAGTTTTTTAGCATATTTTCAGACGTGTGCAACCATCACCATGTCAATTTTCAAACACACAAAGAAACTCTACCTAGTAGCCATCATTTCAGATTTTGCCCCACCCCCCACCCAAAGCCCTGTTTAACCCAGAGCCCCTGCCAGTCTATTGTCTATTTTCTATCTCCATGGATTTATCTGTTTTGAAGATTTTATATAAATAGAGTCACAAAAAGTGGTCCTTTGTGACTGACTTCTTGAAATGGCTGGGTCACAAGCTCGCTCTGTATGTAATCAAAGGACTGTAAGATGGTTTTCTAAAGCCAGCACACCGTTTCACATTCCCACCAGGATAGTGTTTGAAGGTTTCAATTTCTCCACAATGATTTGGGTGTTTTTCTGGACCCAGACAGAGAAACTGAAAGGGGTGTGTGTGTGTGCGTGCACGCACATGGTGGGGAGGAGGTGGTGAAATATATATAACGTGTACTATTTTAACCATTTTCAAGTGTGCAGTTCTGTTGTATTATGGGCATTCACACTGTTGTACAACTGTAACCACCATCCGTCTATGGAACTCTTTTATCTTCTCAAATGGAACTACCGTTTCCTTTTAACAATAACTCCTCATTACCTCCTGCTACTGGCCCCTGGCCTCTGGCATTCTACTCTCTGTCTCTATAATTTGATTGTTCTAGATTCCTCATATGAGTGAATTATAGAGCACTTGTTTTTTTGTGACCTGCTTACTTCATTTTGTATACTGTCTTCAAGAGAACCTGAGTTTTTTAAAGGAAGTGTTTGATGCATGTAAATATATTGTCTTTAATATTTTATTCTTTTATTTTATGCTCTCCATACATCATCTCTAAATTATGTGGAGAAATTAGAACCCTCAAACATACGCTGGTAGAATGTAAAGTGGTGCAACTACTTTGGAAAATTGTCTTGCAGGCCTTCACATGATTTAACAGAGTTACCTTGTGACCTACCATCCACACTTAGGTATATACCCAAGAGAAAAGGGTAATGAATGTGCACACATACTTTAAAAGCTTCTTTAATATGTGTACTATTATTTACCTTCTTTCTCTCTAGAGATTTTGAAATCAGTGTCCTACTTTTAATTCATTATTATTTCCTTTTGTAGTGCCTGTTATGCTAGCCTTGTAAATGTTGTCTGACATAAAAAGAACTGCATTGAGAGGAGATTAGCAGACAATTTTGTCTTGTCCACATTTGTTTATTTCATATTTTATTTGTATAGTATAGCATTTCAGAATAACTAGTATCTAATTCTTACCGTTCTGTGATGTGAAGTAAATTATACTGTTTAAGAACATAAACTATGGAATCAAACCACCAGTTTGAATCACAGTTCTACCATTTACCAGTTGTTTGACCTTTTCAAAGTTATTTAACCTTTCTGGCCCTCTGTTGTCTCATTTGTGACAGCAGGATATTATCTGCCTCGTTGCTAGGATTTTAAGCATATTAATATGCTTCCTGTACTCAGAATAGTACCTGGCACATAATATGTGCTATAAAAGAGCTTGGTGCTGTTATTATTATTATTATTATCATTATCACTGACATTTGTATTATTTTATACATACATAATTTTGGGAGGTCAACTCTGGGTTTTTTTGGTTTCTTCCTTGCTGTTTGTATTTTTATGACAGTCTTGACTTTCCTGAAGTATTATGCCCAAATTATTTCTCTTGTACCTCTTTAAGCAATTTTTTTTTCAAGTATGAGCTCTTATTCACTGTAGTTTTAGCTCCTAAGGTATTATTTGACACACAGTAACTGCTCAATAAAAATCTAATGAATGAATGTATGTGTGGGGGTCAGAAGTCCAAAATGATTTTAGGGATTAAAATCAAGGTGTCAGCAAGCTACATTCTTTTCTGGAGCCTCAAGGGGATCCTTGCTTTTCAAGCTTGAAGAGGCTACCCATATTACTTGGTTTATGGATACATAACTCCAGCTTTTGCTTTTATCCTCTCTTCCTTTGTGACTCTTGCCTCCCTCTTATTATGACCCTTGCAATTACATTGGATCCACCCAGATAATCCTGGAGCATCTTCCCATCTAAAGATCTTTAACTTAAATCTGGAAAGTTTCTTGCCATGTAAATTAACTTATTCATAAGTTTTGGGGAAGGACATGGATGTCTTTGTGTCTTATTATTTTGTTTACCAGATCTTCTTTTATTTAAACTCATTGAATGGAAGGTATATTGGATAATATCTTATCCAGTATCTTTATTTTAAATATGAAAAAAAACTGAATGAGGCCACAGAGATGATTTTTTTGCCTCTAGGCTTTTTTTTTTTAAGTTTTATATAGTTTTTAAGGTTAGGAGCAAGACTAACTATACTTAGAATAATATCTTGATCATTTTAAGTGCTCAGTAACTTTATTTCCTGATTAGTGATAGAAACCAGATACATTTGTACTCTGATCTGCTCATTATAAATTAGTGTTAATGAAAGTCTTATAAGAAACTGAAAATATCATGAAACATTGTGATCTGTTTTTCATTTTGTAATTAAGAGGATTAAGTATTCAATACTAAAAATAACTACCTTTTAAAAGATGTTGGTTTTCTCTGTCTGGAAGGGCAGGCAAGGGAAGGAAGAGAAGAGAAGGGAAGGGGGAATAAAATAATGAAAAGAAAGAAGAGGAGGGGCGGGGAAGGGAAAAGAAGATGGTATAGTGGTGTTTCTTTATTGTTTTTCTGGAGTAACTCATGGAATCCAGATTTAGATTCATTGATACTCTTGCCATGGACTGCATTCATAAGATAAACTATTTTCTGCCATGCGTATAGTTCACATACACTTAATAATTAAGGTTATTTAAAAATCAGTGTTTATTTTTTTAAAAACACTTTAAAACTTTAGGGAAATTTTTAGAAATTTAGGTTTATCTTTTGATTTAAAATTTTTTCTCACTTGTTAAGAAAGGGCAGTTTGGACTCTTGATTAAAAGAAAAATGATGAAGACATGGATTCTTGATTAAAATAAAATACATTTTTAATACATTTTATCTGGTGTTTATAGAATATTTCTTATTGAAAACATTAAAAATCTAGACAGGTTTAAATTATCATCTAAATCAGATGAATTCAATTATTATTTTCCAAAAGGAGAAGCTTTGCCTAATACTTATTTAATGACTCAATTTTTAAAATTAATATTTTATAATTTATATAGAATCTAATTTATTGCTATACTAATTTGAATATATTGAACACAGTCCTTGAAACAAAATATACCAGAAATGTAATGTTATTAAAATATTTTTTATTAGAGCATTATGATTATACACAGTAATTGGGTTCATTTTGACAAAATCATACATAGAAGGATTTTGATTTTAAGCCCCATTCTTCTCTGCCTTTTCTTTCTCCCCTCCCCCTATTCTCCCTTGTCTACTCTATTAAACTTCTTTTCTTCTACATATACATAAAAGTGGAATTCTCTTTGTTGTCTTTATATATTAATATAATTTGATTTTGCTAAATTCATTTCATTTATCTTCTCCTTCTCCTTCCTTCCTCCCTCTCATTCTCCTACATCTACTTCACTGATCTCTCCTATACCTTTATGATCTGATCCCCTTCCCCACTGCCTTCTTCCCCTTATTTTGTTCTGCCTTCCACATATGGGAGAAAACATTCGACCTTTGATTTTTCTATCTTACTTCACTTTGCATTATGTTCTCTGTTTCCACTCATTTATTGGCAGATATCATTATTTCATTCTTAATGGCTGAGTAAAACATCATTGTGTATTTTTACATTTTCTTAATTCATTTATCTATTGATGGGCATCTTAGAGGTTGATTCCATAATATGGCTGTTGTGAATAAACATTGTAGTGGCTGTATCACTATGGTATGCTGATTTTGGATAAACACCAAATAGTGGGATAACTGGTTATATGGTGGTTCCATTCCAAATTTTTTGAGGAATCTCCAAACTGCTTTCCAGAGTGATTGTACTGATTTATGGTCTTACCAACAACGCAAGAGTATAGAATTTTTCCTAGAAAAATTTTATAGAATTTTATAGAATAAATCCTCACCAGCATTTATTATTATTTATGTTCTTGATAATTGCCATTCTGACTAGAGTGAAATGAAATCTTAGAGTAGTTCCTAATTGCTTGTGATGCTAAACATTTTTTCATGTATTTCTTAGGCATATGAGTTTCTTCTTTTGAGAAGTTTCTGTTTAGTTCTTTGCCCATTTATTGATTGGGCTATTTGGGTTTTTAGCATTGAGTTTTTTGAGTTCTTTATATAATCTGGATAAAGATTTTTTTCCCATTCCATAGGCTCTTTTTTCACTCTCTTAATCATTTCCTTTGCTGTGTAGAGGTTTTTTTAATCTGATGGCATCACACTTACTGATTCTTGTTTTTATTTCTTGAGCTTTAGTGACACTTTAGTAGACACTTTAAAAAGTGTCTCTGTGGTACTATCTGTGGTACTCCTTTTTCATCTCTGATCTTGTTGATTTGGGTCTTCTCTTAGTTTGGCTAAAGGTTTATCAGTGTTATTTATCTTTTCAAAGAACCAGCTCTTTGTTGCATTGATCCTGTGTACTGCTTTTATATTCTCAATTTCATTAATTTTTTTCTCTGATTCTTATTTCTTATCTTACACTGACTTTAGAGTTATTTTGTTTTCTTTTTCCTAAGGCTTTGAGGTAGAGTATGAGCTTATTTATTTGAGATCTCTCTATTTTTTTTTAAATGTAGACTCTCAAAGTAATGAATTTTCCTTTTAGTACTGTTTTCATACTGTCCCAAAGATTTTGACATTTAGTATTGTTGTTTTCATTTGTTTCTAAAAATTTTTTGATTTCTTCTCTTATTTCTTCTTTGATCCATTCCTCATTTAAAAGAATATTACTTAATTTCCATGTGTTATATAGTTTCTGTTGTTTTTCTTGCTGTTGATTTCTAGTTTCATTTTATTAGGGTCCAATGGGATTTTATCAATCTTTTATATTTGCTGAGACTTTTATTGTGAGCAGGAGCTGCTGAGAAGAAGGTAAATTTAGTGTTTTGGTATGACATGTTCTATAAATGTCTATTAGGTCTATTTGATTTATAGTATTATTTAGGTTGGAAATATTTTTAATGATTGTATGCTTTGATGACTCACCTGTATTGGTGATGCAGGTGTGTTGAAATCACCCAATATTATTGTATTGAGATCTCCCTGGGATTTAATGTCAAGGAATATTTTTTTTTAATGTAACTGAGTGCATTGACATGTGGGGCACATATATTTACTATTGTTAAATCTTCTTGGTGGAGTATTCCCTTTACCAGGATGTAATGGCCTTTTTTATCTTTTCTGATTAATTTTTGCTTGAAATCAACTTTGTCAGATATGAGGATAGCTACTCCAGCTGGTTTTCCAACTCCATTTGTAGGGAATACATTTTTCCCATCCTTTCACCTTCAGCTTATGAGCATCTTTGCCTATGAGATAGGTCTCTTAAGATAGCATCTAGTTGGAGCTTGTTTTTTGATCCTTTTGTGCTAGTCTATGCTTTTAATTGATTGGAGAATTGAGACTACTTATATTCAGTATTATTATGGATATGTGTTTGTGGTTTGCTGACATTTGGGGTTTTTTTTTCTTTTTTTTGATCATATTTAATTGTCTTGATTCTCTTTTAGCTGATTAGTCTTTTAATGATCTTCACTTATTTGAGAGTTTTGGATATTGTTTTTGAGTTCCTTTGTGTGGAATTTATCTTTGAGGATTCTTTGTAGTACTGGCTTGATTGTCACTTGTTCTTTTACTTTATCTTTGTGCTGGAAATTTTTTATTTCCCCATTGAATATGAAAGATAGTTTTGCTAAGTATATCGATCTGAGTTGCTTAGCGCCTTGCCATTGCTGAGTCTGGCTTTAAACTCTCGATCCTCCTGCCTCAGCCTCCAAACTGCTGGGATTACAGGTGTGTGCCACTGTGCCTGGTGGCTGTTGTTTTCTTTTAGAGCTTGGAATATCTTATTGCAGACCCTCCTTAATTTTAGTGTCTTCATTGAGAAGTCAGAGGTGAACCTATGGGCTGGAATTGTGGCTCAGTGGTAGAGTGCTTGCCTTGCATGTGTGAGGAACTGGGTTAAATTCTCAGCACTGCATATAAATAAATAAATAAATAAATAAATAAATAAATAAATAAATGTGTGTGTGTGTGTATGTATATATATGTGTGTGTGTGTGTGTGTGTGTGTGTGTGTGTGTATATATATAGAGAGAGAGAGAGAGAGAGAAATTTATTAAAAGAAAAAGAAATAAGCCTTATCAGATTTTCTCTAAATGTGACATGATATTTCTCTCTTGCAACTTTTAATGTTCCTTCCTTATTTTCTATATTTGAAATTTTGATTATGATGTGTCTTAGAGAACTCCTCTTTTGGTCAGGTCTATTTGGGGTCCTGTATGACTCTTGTATGTGTATGTCAATCTCATTTCTGAGGTGGGCAAGATTTTCTGTGACAATCTCTTTGAAAATGTTCTTCATTCCTTTAGCGTCTACCTCCATGTTCTCTTCTCTCAGTGATTTTCAGGTTTGGTCTCTTGCTGTCTGAGGTTTTCTGTATACTCTGATCATATTCTGTACTTTTTGTCCTTTTATTGTATTCTGTATACTTAAATTCATGTATCCTCTCCTTGGGGCCTGAAGTTCTATCTTTGAGAGCTGAAGTTCTGTTTTCTACACAGTCTGATCTGTTGGTAATGCCTTTAAATGAATTTCTAATTTGATTCATTATGTCTTTCATTTTCAAGAGTTGATCTTTTTTTAGTTCACTGAACATTTTAATAATCATTTTTTAATAATCTTTCTCTGGAATCTCATCCACTTCTGGGTCTGTGGGATCCTTTCTTAGACAGTTCTGAGTTTTGGGGGGCAGGTTATGTTTGCTGTTTCCTCATTTTTAAAAAAATATTTTTAGTTATAGATGGACACAATACCTTTATTTTATTTATTTATTTTTATGTGGTGCTGAGACTCGAACCCAGTGCCTCACACATCCTAGGCAAGCTTACCACTGAGCCACAACCCCAGACCCCTGTTTCCTCAGGTTTTTCAGAGGTCCTGTACTTGGGCATCAACTGAAGTGTATTCTCCTTCCTCTTTTGTACATGTGTCCTTATGTGTGTGTTTTAAAAAATTTGTACATATTATATACGGTCCTTAAAATGAAATATACCAGAAACTTAATGTTATTTATATTTTTTTATAATTTAGTAGTGGCACGATTTTTCCTTCTGTACATTTATACATGTCTAATTCTTTCTTGGAGAAGGGAGTAATTTTCTGTGACTGTATCATTTTTTATAGATGGAAGCAGTTATACATGTCTATGTTATAAAGGTATAGAATTACATCAAGGGATTGTGTTCTGAAATGAAAAATTGCCTGGTGCATTTTTGAAGTTGAGTATATTTTTGTTTGATGTTGAATTTTGCTTACTTATTATTGAGTGTCAGTAGTTGTTATTCTCAGATCCTGTGTGTTTATACTTGCTCTCTGGTTGTGTTTGATACTTCGACAGCAGTGCAGCCTTTTTAGGTACTATTTCACATACTTCATCATACTTTACCTTAATGGTCTGAAAGGTTAATACTTCCTCCAAGGTTTTGTTTTACTTAGTTTTGCAGTGCTGATGATCAAACCCAGGGCCTTGCACATGCTAGGCTTGCACTGTACCATTGACGTACATCTGTAGCCCCAGCAAATGTTCTGATTTATTTCCAGGTGCTAATTACATTCTGGAGAAAAATGACTAATTATTACTTGTGGTTCTCCCAAAGTATCAGTGACTCTCTCAAAGAAATAGTGTAATCTCATTTAAAATTAAGGACATAGAAATGGGCAAGAATTTGGGGGACAAAATGCCCAAAACACAGGAAACAAAAGCAAAAATAGACAAATGGGATTATATCCAACTCTAAAGTTTCTGTATAATAAAGGAAGCAATTATCAAAGTGAAGAAACATCCTACAGAATGGGAGAAAATATTTGCAAACTATACACGTGATAAGGAGTCTAGAATATATAAGGAAATCAGAAAAAAAAACCAGCAAAATAGCCCTATTTAAAAATGGGCAGTAGATAGATCCAAGTAGACATTTCTAGCAAGACATACAAATGGCCAATAGGCATATAAAACAATTGTTTAAGATCACAGATTATCAGAGAAATGCAAATCAAAATGTCAATATCACTTCACTCCAGTAAGCATGGCTACTATCTAAATGACAGAAAGATCATCGTAAGGGTGTAGTTCAGTAATAAGAGGTTTAGCTCAGTGGTTGTGTGTGCTTCGGATGTGTAAGATCCTGGGTTTGAATCCCAGTACTGGCCAAGAAAAAAAAAAAAAAAAAAAAAAAAAAAAAAAAAAACAATGGCCAGTATGAAGAAAAGGAACCCTTGCACACTGTTGGTGGGAGTGTAAAATAGTATAGCTATTATATAAAACAGTGTAGAGATTCTTCAAAATTTCAAAATAAAACTACCATATGATCTAGCAATCCCACTCCTGGGTATACATCCAAAGGAATTGAAATCAGTATGTCAAAAAGACATCTGCACTCCGTGTTCATGGCAGCATTGTTCATAATAGCCAAGAAATGGAAATAGCCTAAGGGTCTAAAAATCAATGAGTGGGTAAAGAAAATGTGTGTGTGTGTGTGTACACATGCACACATAATAGATTACTATTCAGCTGTAGAAAAGAATGAAATCCTGTCATTCATGACAACATGGATAGAATTGGAGATGATTATGTTAAGTAAAATAAATTAAGCCCAGAAAGTCTAGTACTGTACAATCTTACTCATTATGTGGAATTTCTAAAAGTCTGTCTCAGAACTGAGCATAGTATGGTGGCTACCAGAGGCTGCGGGGTATGGGAGAAGGGGAAAAACTGGAAAGGCTGATCAATGAAAACAAAGTTGCAGTTAGGGGCTGTTTAGTTCCAGTGTGCTGTTGCGCAGTGGGATGCCTGTCAGTTGTAATTGTATACTGTATATATCAGAAAGCTAAAAGAAAGGATTTTGAATGTTTTTGCTTTAAAGAAGCAATAAATATTTGAAGAGGTAAATAAATTTAACCTGATTACATAAAGTATCTATATATTCAAACATCACATGGCACCCCATTAATATGTACAATATTCTAATTTTTATGTATCAGTTGAAAAATTAATTTAAAAAATCATGTCCTAATTTATGTGTTCAAGAATTCTGAGACTGTAAAGGGCCTGCATGTGCACTGTTAAGAAACATTTGTAAAGCACCTTGGGAAAAGAACTAAATAGGAAATTGACCCTTTGGTAAAGTGTTCTATTCACTGTGAAAGAACATGGGGAACTCACCTTCTAAGACTCACATTTAGATGCATGTTTTCATGCACTGTATGTTTAATTCCTGTAAAGGGCTTATGTGTACAATGTTAAGAAACCTTTGAAAAGAGCCTTCGAAAAAGAACTAACAAGTGTTTTACCAGAAAAAAAAATAACTTTTAATTTAAAAACATATTGAATATTTGCTATATTGGATATTATGCTTGCTTCTTTATATACATCGTCTAATCTTTCCAATATCCCTATGAGGTAGGTGAGAATCCCATTTTAGTAATAAGTTATAAGTGAATTATGGGCTCACACTGATTAGATAATATACCCATGTTCAAATAGTTAATAAAATATCAAACTCACCTTTAAAGGCCATTTAGTTAACATTAAAGTCACTGTTCTTTATTTAATCACATATTATGTTTTTTTTCAATATCTTTATGTGGTGCTGAGGATTGAACCCAGTGCCTCACACATGGGAGGCAAGTGCTCTACCACTAAGCCCCAGCCCCAGCCCACATACTGTATTTTTTCACATTGAAAACAAATATATGTTGCTTTTGTCAGCAACAGTAGCAGCATATTTTTCATGTTAGCTACTTTTTTTTTTTTCCTTTATTTTTTATTTTTTAGCTGGCCAGCGACGAACACTCCTACACCTAAAAGTGGTGTGCCAGGGGATCGTCCATGTTAGCTGCTTTTGTTTGTGTAAATAACCTATATAAATATGGGATATTTATAAAATTGTATTTTTTAACCTATACAGAAATGTTTCACTTTTTTTTTCTTCCAGAGCTGGGGGTGAAACCCACGGTCTTGCACATGCTAGGCAGGTGCTCTACCACTCAGCTACATCCCTAGCCCACTTCACTTTTTTAGGGGGAGCAATACTGGGAATTAAACCCCAGGGGGCTTTACCACTGAGCTACATTCCAGTTCCTTTAATTTTTTCTTTTCAGACAAGGTCTCACTAAGCTGCTGAGGGCTTCACTGAGTTGCTGAGGCTGGACTCAAACTTGTGATCCTCTTGCCTCAACCTCTTGAGTTGCTGGGATTATAGGTTTGCACCACTGTACCCAGCTCCCACTTCACATATTTTTAAAGGCTGCAGAGACATGTGCTTTCTAATGTTATATAAGTTTATACAGTTTTCTGTTAATCCTATGATTACATACCTTTATTTTTATTTTGCCTACTAATATGGTACTTATAAAGTGCTTCACAGCTCTAAAAGTGAATCAGGTAAAAGTGCCTGCCAACTGGTAATGGTTAGTATTATATTTTTATTCTTGTAGTGGGCAAATGTCAATTTGATTTTAGAATGCATTCATTATTACACATTATACTCACTGGGTGAAATCATAATCTGACTTTCTTTTTTCTTATTAGCAACTTGAATTGGTGGAACCAAGTGGCTGGATTCACGTTCCCTTAACTGATAATCATAAGAAGCCAACTCGAACATTCATGATACAGATTGCTGTTCTAGCCAACCACCAGAATGGGAGAGATACCCACATGAGACAAATTAAAATATACACACCCGTGGAAGAGAGCTCTATTGGTAAATTTCCTAGATGTACAACTATCGATTTCATGATGTATCGTTCAATAAGGTGACTTTAAAGTGGAGCAAAAGTGATGAATCCTTTGTTTTGTTCTGTTATTACATTTTATGTTGGATATCTTTACTGAGAAATGCATCAGTTATTTTGCAATTTTGTATACATTTAAAAGTATTTTAACTTTGATAAATAAATTTTGGGTCATATTGTCTCAGTTTTCTTTAACGTATAATTAAGCTTACATATTTTACTTTACTAAAAATGAATTCAAAGTCAATCTCTATATTTTCCCTTGTATCAAAAGAAAACTAGTGGGGCTGGGATTGTAGCTCAGTGGTAGAGCACTTGCATAGCATGTGTGAGGCACTGGGTTGGATCCTTACCACCATATAAAAATACATCATTAAAATAAAGGTTTTATGTCCATCTACAACTAAAAAAATTTTTTTAAAAAAGTAGTTTAACTGAAAATTTCAATATATACACAGTTTTAAAATCAACCAGTTGATCATTTCATGTAGTGATCATTACATATTTGAGAACAAAACTATGTTTTACCAGAATGTTTATTACCTTGAACAAGTCAAGATTTTCGCCCTGCCTAAGGAAGCTTATTTTTTAAATACTGGATTCTACCATCTGATTTGGGAATATCATTAATTGTCTTACTTCCATGAAACACTTCTAACGCTAGGGTTATCTATATCCTGATAAAATTATGTTAGAGACTTGTCCTATAATCCGATGTTTATCTCAATTCAAGCAATGCTTACAGTTAGTTTCAAACTTTTGTCTGACACCGTATCATTTTTTGGAGATAATATGTCCTGTGAAAATTTAAAAAATATATGAAATTGTTCTTAATAAAGATTTTAAATAAACACATAAAAATGTGTTTCTTTCCATGGTTTAAATGAATAGTTAATTCCATTTACTTTTTTCACCCTGTATCTGTTAATTTTGGGGGGGATGGTTGTTTAGCCATAGACAAATTCTCAGATTTGCTCTTGTTTTGGAAAGATTGCTTGGTTCTTGAATTGCTGGGTAGATACAAGTCTACAGTAGGAAAGTTTTAAAAATAATAGTGTGTTGCTTTATTCTGGCAGGATACTGTTTACTTGGATACTACTGAAAAAATTGTTTAACTTTTTCACCATTCAAAAACTCTGCTCTTCTTCCTGTGAGTTCCAGAAAGTGTTTTATTTCTGTTTTGTTTTCTTTGAGGTAAAAAGCATGACATGTGGTCTGTAGGGTCAGCGAAAGTCTGCAGCCAGAATTCCTTTGAAATCACCACATTAGAGATATAGGTGTGGGATGCTGGGGAGAGCAGAAGAGAGAACTGAAGAGAGCACTGGAGAGGAGCTAAAGGAAGTAAGAGTAGAAATGCGCACTGCAGGCACTGATGATCATCTTAGTTTAAGAGAAAGTTCTATTTTTAAAAAGTACAAGAGGTTGTGTTAGTAGTAATGTTACTGCTATACTGAGTACTTTTTTTTTTTTTTTTTTTGCTTAAAGGAAAAAAAAGAAATAGACTACTTATTGATATAATCCAGTCTGTTCTTTCCTACTACTAAAATCATTAGCATTCAAAAAAATGCAGTGTTTCAAATTTTGAATTTTCAGATGAGAGAGGCTGAATCAATACTCAAAAAACTTTCTGGAAGCAACCCAAATCTGGATCAACAGGAGAATATATAAAGAAATTGGGGTATATCTGTATAATGAAATACTACTAAATAAACAATACTATATGTATAGCTTGAAGGTAATTTTTATACAGTGTTTTCAGTGTGCCTGTATTTTAAGTATGGCGCATCACATGAGGTCAGGTGTGGAATTATGTGCTGCACTAAAAGAATATATCCATATGATTTCATGTTTCACAAAATTCCTGAGAACACAGACATCGGAATTGACAGAAGGCAGATCAGTGGTTCTGTAGGGTAATGGAATAGGGAAAAGTAAGAATGAATGGACTACATCCACTGCAGTGGATGATGGGAATGTTCATTTTAATTGCACATTTAATCTCCAGATATAAGGAACTTTCAAAGTCAGTGTATTATCTAAGAAAATACTGTCACAAGAAACTATAAAAATTGTGGAATTTGAGCTGGGTGTGGTGGCACACGCCTATAATCTCAGCAGCTTGGGAGGCTGAGGCAGGAGATTAGGGAGTTCAAAGCCAGCCTCAGCAAGGGCAAGGCGCTAAGCAAGTCAGAGACCCTGTCTCTAAATAAAATACAAAATAGGGCTGGGGATATGGCTCAGTGGCTGAGTGAGTGCCCCTGAGTTCAATCCTCAGTTCCAAAAAAGAAAAAACATTGAGGAATTTTAAATCAGTCATAGAACACTATAAATGTGCAACTCTTAAAAAGGACTAATTCATTCAACTGATTTTGTGTGCGTACCTAGATATTGAGTATTAGTAGATGGACGAAGGAAACCACAGCAAATTGGATGCATAATTTGCTTTTCATTTGCTTACAGTCCACTGGCAAAATATTGCACCTTTAACCAACCAAATCAGAAACTAGAAAGTGGTAAGATACCTAACTGGCAAATTAGAATGCAGAGGAGAAAGGAGAGTTTACTTCTTATTCCAGGAACACAGAGGTGAATCTGAAGACACTTTGGAGGAGGTGGAATTTTAGAAAGAAATACTATCTATGATATCAGCTAGTTTTTCACTTTTCAAACCCATTCTTGAATCCAGACTATCATTGTTTTTATATGAGTCACAACAATTAATTTGAAACAGATGATTTATGTATTCAAATCCAAGTGATGTTTTGTCCATTTACTCTTGTTTAAAAGTGTTCAGTGACTAAAACTCAGACAAATCTTGAAAAGTAATTTTAGATACCCTACATTCTTTTATCCATTCTGTTAATATAGCATAGAATCAAGTATTTATTACTTATAACATCAAAATAGCTTTTATAATTATATATAACTTATTTGATAACATCTGTCTCTGGTGTTTTACAAAATTGTTTTTGCTCAGAATTCTTCACTGGAAAAATACTGGTTCATCATGTATTATTTTTAATTGAATTCTAGGTTATTAGTTTTAATTTATCAATTAGATTTTAAAAACAATTTTCAAAACATTGCATTAAAACATTAGGAAATTGAATTGAATTCATGTAGTTATGGTTATACAAGAACATTTTTGCTTTGTAGATCTTTTAAACGAAGATTATCTTTTGCCCACATTGTTCTGGCTTTCCTGGCTTCTGTTCTGATCCCTGGAGTATGGTGTTGGGAAATGTTTGATGTACAAGACTCTTTACCAACCCTCCACAGGGAAGTCTCTGTACTTCACGTTCTGGCTTCCTTCAGTCGTACCCAGGAAGCCTTGAAGAGAGGAATGTGAGAAAGGAGGAAACCTCTGGGATTAGTTTTTTAAGTGTCCATGATGTCGATTTACTCTATTAACCGGAAAAACCTTAAACCTATTTGGAAAACTCCACACCGTAAATCTAAGAAAATGTATCCTCTATGGCACTTTTATACAAAAAGTGAAAGATATTTTTAGTTCTGTTAGCCAGTCTATTTTTCAATTTTCTGTGAAAGTGCCTTCACTTTGTTCCATGACTGCCTCCACCCCTATAGTCTGTTTTCTCTTGTTCAGTAAACAGAACCAGCTTCTGTTTGGCAAGCAAGCACACTTACCATCGGACAAATTTAGAATCGTTCCACCTGATTGTGAATCTTTTTCTGAGTGAATCTTTATTTCGGGAGATGATATTCAATGCGATCTTGATGGAAGCTCTGGCATTAACCATCTTAGTCAAAATTGTTAAGTTTGTTGCCACCGACTTCCCTGTTGCGGTTCACTGATCACCATTAGATCTTCCACTGTGCGTTCACTTTTTTCCAGTGTTGAAAGCAAATTGCTATTCTCTCCCTGTGGTCTTAGAAATAATTCTCCAAACTTTTTATAGACTTTATTTAGAGAGGAGCTCTGCTCTTTACACTGGCGTTCATCTGTAACTAGAGATCCAGATTTTAACAGATCATTTCCTGTTATTACTATACAAGTATCAAAATACTGACCACTTACCAAGAAGCAAAGCATCCAAAAGACTGAAGCAGAGTTCAGCCAGCTATTTGTTTTTCAACTGTGAAAATTTGTAAGAATCACATGTTAAATGGATATGAAGATGAAGTGGAAGAGAGTAGCCCTCATAAAAAGAAAGGAGAAACCATTCAGGTATTAGGTTATAGCATCGTCAGGTGTTTACCAATGACAATGGAAAGGAATTCAGTCTATACAAACAAAGCCTGTTTTCTTCGGGTAGTATTCAGTAATAGGAAATGCACATATCCTATTCTCCTGAAGTTTTCTTTCATTTTTTTCCCCTAAGTCATCTAGGCAGTTTAATACAAAATTCATTTCTTGAAATTTTCAGTTGTTAGATGAGTAACGGGGTGTAATTTTGAGTCCTGTCTTTGTCTCTCTAAAAAAATAACCCTAAGTCCTGCAGCTTCTTTCTCCACATTTTGCCCCCTTCACATTGTTCTAGGTGACAATTGCTAGAAGCTCCCAGCTGGACAATTGGCTTTTGTTTATGCTAAGATGAAGTTATCCAAATAATATTCCATCATATGGCTTTTTATAAATATCTACACTAATCCTATATTACCTTTAAATTTACCTATATAAATAAATCCAGAGACCTTTGATATCCATTCAAGACCATACATCTGTCTTCTGTGCCTCTTTTATAATTTTTTTATTCTCAGACTTTGTTCTAACCAAGCAAATAAATATACTTGTCTATTTTAAGTACACAACTCCCTTATTCTTTTAGTGTATAACACCGGATGGAATGTAATCTTGTCACTTTTCTGCCAATTTATATCATTCAAAAGTTATTCCCCAGAAGGCTTTCCTAGCCTGAATTTAATTCTGTATATTTTTGTTCATTCTTTCTAATATCCTCAGCATTTGTGTAATCCGCCAGTGCTGTATTACCTTATTAGTGAATGTATATAACTCTTGAAAGCAATGAATCAGTTTTTTTTCTGAATTTGCATTTTTATAATTCTTAGCACCTAGTAGGCATGTCATACATACTAATTTCTTTTATAAAATCTTTCACTGATAAATATTTTCACACCTGATATTTCGTTTCCACAAATGTAAAAGTCTGGAGGTACATGGTTAATTCATTGATCAGGACAGCCCAAGTACATAGGGGCTTTCTGAAAAATTTTAGGTCATTCTCTCATGATCAAATCATAGCTGCTGCAGCTCCAGCTATCACAATGACATCTGAGAGAGAAAAGAGAAATGTGGCAGTGGTTACATCTGTCCTTGATAGAAGGAAAATGTTCCCCAGAAATCGCCAGCATACTTCTTGTGTGTCATACAGCCACCTCCAACAGAAAGGAGGCAAGTGTTTATGGGGAAGCAGGTTGTACCCAGGCAAACAGAATTGCCTCTGTTGGACTGGGCACATCACTGTTTTCTGGAGCTGAACACATTGTCTCCCTGAAAAACAAAGAACAATATTGTTTGTGCAAAGAAGAAGGGGGAGTATCAGGCAGGCCATATCTGCCAGGCAGTGCCGCTTGGGCCTCAGCATCATCATCTGCAGACAGGACATAACAGCAGTACACCTTAGAGGATGAAGTGAGATGATCGCTGTGAGCACTTAGCACAGTGCCTGGCAAATGGTAAGCATTCAATAAAAAATAGCAGCTGTTACTGCTGTTATCTTCAGTTCATCCTGTTGGGTCTGAGAAATCTCTGGGGCAAAATGGGATTTTTCTTCTTTCTCATCAATTCTGCTGGACTTTGGAAGAAAATCACTAGTTCTGCAAAACCATGTGAATGGGGACCTTCAAATTCCTCTTCCAGTCTCTGTGTTTTATCTCTCTAGTCACCATCTGGATTCTGAGGTCCCACATCAGTGGATTCAACCACAATGGATGGAAGATGCAGTTTTTGAAAGAAAGTTTATATTTGTATTGATTGTGTATGAACTTTTGTTCTTGCCCTTATTTACTAAATAATAGAATATAACAATTATTTCATGGCATTTGAAGTGATAAAAGCATATGGGAGGTGTGCATAGGTTATGTGTAAATTCTACACCATTGTAGATTGTGGTATTTGTAGAATCTTGGAACCAGTACTCTAAACTGGGGGGACAGCTGTACTTTCACCTCATTATAATATCAATTTTATAGAACTTGACTGTATACGACAGCAGAAATTGCTTTTTTTTTTCCAAATAGTTTTTAGTTGTTGATGGATCTTTTTATTTATTTATTTATGTGTGTTGCTGAGGATTGAACCCAGGGCCTCACACATGCCAGGCAAGCACTCTACCACTGAGCTACAACTCCAGCCCCAAAATTTCTAAATTCAGTGAGTATTACAGTGGATGGGGGCTAAGATCACCTTTTTAACTTACCCCCATTGTTGTTTGGGGGCTAAGAACGCCTTTTTACTTTAACAACATTGTTGTCATTTGAGTTCATCCAAAATCTTAAAACTATTTTCAGTCTTAGCAAAAAAGAAAGGAATACTAGTTAAAACTTTCTTATATCAGAAGCTAATGGGTTCTGAACAACCCCGTCCAATTTTCAACACACTCTCAATTCCCTGAAACAGGCCCAGCTCCAGCACATTGAGACTATCTAGCTTTAGTTCTAAGGTGCTCACCTAAACCCAGTGCTTACTCCAGATCCTGGTCTGAATCCCATAGCTGTTGGTAGTTAACTTTTTCTTATTCCTGTTCTTTCTTGACTCTTTGGAATTTCATAATAAGCACTATTTTCCTCACTCCAAACTTGTATTCTCTTAATGTGTTCTCAGATGCAAAATTTATGTTGAGTAAATATTTCTTTATTTTGATGAGTGGAATAGAAATCCCTATTCTAGATCATCTCTAATAAAATAAAGTTACTACCATTTAGGAACTCTTCACCAATGAAGAAAAATAAATATTGTTTGGTTTATGAAGATAAATACATTTGTTCAACATCTCTAGTAATTAGAGAAATGCAAATCAAAACCAAGATTTCATCTCACTCCAGTCAGAATGGCAATTATCAAGAATTCAAGCAATAATAGATGTTATGAGGATTTGGGGGAAAAGGTACACTCGTGCATTGCTGGTGGGACTGCAAATTGGTGCAACCACTCTGGAAAGCAGTATGGAGATTCCTTAGAAAACTTGGAATGGAACCAACATTTGATCCAGTTATCCCACTCTTTGGTATATACTCAAAGGACTTAAAATCAGCATACTACAGTGACACAGTCACATCAGTGTTTATAGTAGCACAATTCACAATAGCTAAATTGTAAAATCAACCTAGATGCCCTTCAGTAGATGAATGGATAAAGAAACTGTGGAATATATATACAATGGAATATTACTCAGCCATAAAGAAGAATAAAATTATGGCATTTGCAGGTAAATAGTTGGAATTAGAGAATATCATGCTAAGCAAGATAAGCCAATCCCAGAAAACCAAAGAGCAAATCTTTTCTCTGATAAGTGGATGCTGATACATAATGGAGTGGGGCAGGTAAGGAAAGAATGGAGGAACTTTGGGTAGAGGGGAAGGAGGGGAGGGGGGCAGGGGTGGGAAAGATGGTGTAATGAGATGGACATCATTACCCTATATGTATGATTACACAAATGGTGTGACTACATAGTGTGCAACCAGAGAAATGAAAAGTTGTGCTCTGTTTGTGTACAATGAATCAAAAGCCATTCTTCTATCATGTATAACTAAATAGAACAAAAAAAAAGATGAATATACATTTTGACTTGAAAGTACGCAGTACATTTTATAAAGATTTACTTAAAAGGGGGAAAATTGAAAGTGTCAAATTTTAATTCTAAAGGATAACTGATTGTTTATCCCTATCACATTAACAGGATACAACTGTGGGATCAGTTGTGTTAGGTACACTTTCCAGGAGGAAAACATTGCATCTTTTTTCAACTAACATATGTTAATGAATGCCTTAAATCATGTAGAATGTGAATAAGTTGAAAACATGGTTTCAATTAAGGCATTTACAATCTAGCTGATAGCAATGACTAAGAACACACAAAAACACTTCCAAATACTCAATGTAAGGTGATAATGAGTGAAACAGATAATAAATATTAATTATTTTAATAAGTGACAATATCATTAATGCCCAGAGTAGTCAGTAAGGTTCTTCTGGGAGAGAGAGAAGGATGGATGTAGAGGCATCTGAAGAGGCTCCCTTTCATATGAGGTTGAGCTTCTGTACAAAGTGAAAAATCCAACAAAATGAAGAAGGCGAAAATATCCCCAGCCTTCCTGGTGGACGACACGTTGACATACGTTTTTAAGTCTTGGCCACACTGGGCTTCTCCTGAATCTCAGACTCATGGCATACCTGTGCTAACTGGGGCAGGAAGCTCCCTGGAGGGAGGATGAGCAGTGCCATTATGCTCCATTATTCTTTCTATACTTACTCTTCAGAGATGGAGTAGTGGGTGGAGATAGGCTCAGGGTAAAGGAATTGAGCTTTCTTCCAGTTGGCAATCATCAAGAGTGGGAATGAAGTGGTCCTAAATTTACTGTCTGGTTCCAGAACAAAGTGCAGATTCAAGTAGAGCTGAATTGGAAGTGCATTTTCAGTGTGGAAAACTGAACACACTTGTGGAGTGGGGCTTTAGTCTGCAGTAAAACAGGATGTTAACATGACTGATAGACTTAAGGATGTGAAAAAGAGGAGAGAAGTGTGAAAGAGGGTGAAGTTTATCTTTTCCTGATGTCCTTTGGGGTACTATAGTTTTATAGCCATACCCTTATATAATTATTATATTTATAAGCATAGAAATCAACTTGTACTTGTGTATTTATAGAGCATTGGAGGAGAAAGGGGGTGATAAGGGTAGCCTACCACACCCACCCAATATCAGCTGTGGAAGAGACTCAGGAATAATATGTACAATTTTTGAGACAATAACAATGTAAATCAAAATATTTGATTAATATTTACCATACATAAATTGTCTGTGATTGGTCCACAGAGAGGACTCTCAGAACATTGCCAGGGAAACAAGGTGGGTAGAAATCTGTGCTGCTCCAAAGGCGGTTCCTAGAGGATGAAGCTTATGGGATTTTGGAAATGCCCACGCAATGTCAATCAATTGTTCTAGGTTGCTTTCTTCATTTCCTCAAGATTAGATAATAAATGGAATTCTTTGAAAAATTCACTTGTAAGCAAGACCACCAGAAATCATACACAGTTCCAAATCAGGCTTTCAAGTGGTTATCACAAAAATATTTGAGTTCTTGGACTATGGCATGTTTTGTGTTGAAAGTAAATCATCATTAATAGGAACACAACTTGATTCCTTTGGGTTCAATTCGTGCTTCTCTCAAGTCTAATTACTTTATTGTGTTCAAAATAAGAAAGCCTCCTTTTGGAATTGAAGAAAGCTTTAAAATAGTGTTATTTGTTTTTTTGGGTTTTTTTGCGGTGCTGGGGATTGAACCCAGGGCCTTGTGCTTGCAAGGTAAGCACTCTCCCAACTGAGCTATATCCCCAGCCCAGAGCTTGTTATTTGTATTATAATCCTTTCTCACAGTGTGTCGACTGAAGCAAGTGATATGAAAACAACAAGAATGTAGTATAAGCAAAGTTTCTTAACTATGCTTAATAAAAATTAACCACTTTTATGTTCTTTGTGTAGCCAGTGAATAGAATAAAAGGCAGTATTTTTA
Source organism: Glaucomys volans (assembly GCA_020662805.1). Lineage (NCBI taxonomy): Eukaryota > Metazoa > Chordata > Mammalia > Rodentia > Sciuridae > Glaucomys > Glaucomys volans. Next base: position 850,241 of record JAJEJO010000116.1, read on the forward strand.
ATAGATATGTTTTGTATGTGAATAATTTTTTATTTAACATTTGTAATCTGAAAGGACATAGCTTGGTAGTACAGGGATTATATGAGAACTTGGGTCCTGTCCATTATAATCCTTGGCTGAGTGTGTGTGTGTGTGTGTGTGTGTGTGTTTGGAATAATGTACCTACAATGAAGTACACCAATACTATTCAATGAATAAGGTCAAAGACTAGAACTTCCTTTTACTGTGATTTTTGTGATACATATCCATGTTACTACAGCTGTATTTGTTGTGGGGATATACCATAGTTGTTTCACATGTTTTTCTGTTATTGGTTATTGGAGTTTTCAGTTTGAGGCTATTAGAAATAATGCTCTTACTACTCATTTTAACTCATTTCATATGTGCTTTTCTGTTAGATAGGTATATATGAGTCAAATACCTGGTTCAAATGATTGATGTATGCTCATGTTTTGTAGATAATGTCAAATCATTTTCCAAAGTGGATGTACCCATTCACATGTCAACAGTAGCATGTAAAAGTTGCTGTTGCTTCGTGTCCTCACCAACCTTTAGTCTTCTTGATCATTTTCATTTTAGCCATTTTTGGTGAGTGTAGTAATTTTAATTTTCTTTTCCCTGATAACCAAGTTCAGACCACTTTACATATGTTTACTGGCACTTTAGATA
>JAJEJO010000116.1:851009-881408 GCA_020662805.1 Glaucomys volans
CCTCTTTGAGGTGATAGAATGTTAATTAGCTTGATTATGGCAACCGCTGCACAATGTATATATCAAAACATCACATGGTACACCTTGAATAGATGCAATACTTATGTCAATTATACCACAATACAGCTGAAAAAGGATGAAATCCTTATTTTAATATAATCAATCTTTTCTATGAAATTTTGTGGGTTTTTTTGTGTGCTAAGATATTTATTCTAACCTGAATATCATGAAGATATTCTCCTATTTATCTTCGAGATGATTTGCTTTGTTGAGTACACATGGATCTACAGTCCACTGTAGAAGACAGGAAGTAAATTCCATGCTTTTCTCCCTGAGTGGATAGCCAGCTGACCCAGTGCCAGGTTTGGAAGACCCTCTTTCTATTGCTTTGCAATGCCACCTTCATTTGAAACCAAGTATCCACATGTGTGAAGCATGTTTTTGAGCTTCCACCCTGTTCAACTCAGATAGGACCACACTATCTGAATTACCAATTATTGGTAATATATTTTGATATTGGGCAGGTTGAGTTATCCTAGTTTGTTCTTTTTTTTTTTTTTAACAGTTTCTCAGTGATTCTAGGTCTTTTTCATTACTATGTACTTTTGGAATTTGGCTTATCAATTTATACACACACACACACACACACACACACACACATTCACACACAATCACACCCTGATAGAATTTGTGTTGGGATTGTATTGACTTGACAGATCATTTGAGGAGAAATGACACTATTCTGATATTGAGTTTTCTAATTCACAGAAGGCTCCATGTATTTGAATCTTTAATGTTTTCATAATATTTTATGGTTTTCTAAGGATACATCTCGTTTATCTTTGTCGATTTCTTCCTAGAAATTGGAATTTTCCCCACTACAAATAGTCCTTTTTTAAGAAGTTTGATAAATTGAAATAAATTTATTTTTATATCTTGACTTCATATGCAGCAACCTTCTTAACTTACCTCTTATTTAAGATAATAGCTACAGACTCTTTTGGATTGCTAACATCTGTAAATAATTTTGTTTCTTCCTTTTGTTTCTTCCTTTTCCTTGTATCTTTTATTTATTTTCTTTCCTTATCATACTAGCTATGCCCTCCAGTAAGGTATTAAGTAGATGCCTGAGATGTTATATTGAACACTGACAGCAAACATTCTTGTTTCTGATCCTAATGGAAAACTTTTAAGATTTCCCCATTTTGTATGTTTACTGAGGTATTTTGGAGAAAGTCTTAGATTAATATAATATTTACTTTGCAGTTTTGGGGTACAGTGTCCTAGATGAGTCAGTTAAATCAAGTTTATTATTCATTTTATATTCTGATTTTTTTATCTGCTAGTTAATAAGAAATTTGTATGAAAAGCTGTGTATGATTGTCGATTTGTCTACTTTTCCTTATAATTCTGTCAGTTTTCTCTTTATATATTTTGAGGCTATGTAAGTACATACATATTTAGAATTGTTATATTTTTCTCGCTGATCTAATCAAAATTCTATAGTGTTTGTCTATTAAGTATACTTCTTTATCTTAGTTTTCTGTCATAAAATCTACATTGATTAAAGCTATAACTAGTTTACTTTTGGCTACTGTTTGAATATCATATTTTCCCCATTGTTTTCCTTGATTCCCTTTTGTATCCTTATATTTCTTATGTTTTCTGTAAAATAATACAGTTGGGTTTTGTTTTTTGTTTTTTCAATCTGGCTCTCCAGGAGGTGGAAAGCGGTATAGCTGATTTGCCTCCCAAATCAATGTCAACCAAGTAAACATCTAGGAGAAAAGTGAGAGAGAACTTTAGAAAGATAGTTTGGGGATGGATTTTGGAGGACCTAATATTATGATCAAAAGTTTGACCTGATCTTCTAAGTTTCCAGAAAACAGTAAAGGGATTTGAAAAGGTGAATGACGTATCTTTTAAGAAGGTCAAATCAGTCTGATTCAACTGGAGCAGAAAGCACTAAGGGCAATAAAGATATGCATTGTACACCTATAGCAACAATACCTGATACTTAGTAAGTTGTAATGAAATATTTGTTGACTAAGTGAAAAACCTCGGCTATGATGTGATGAGGGGCCAGATAGGAACACAGCAGTGAAAATGACAAGAAATGACTTAGTATCTAGAGAGGACAGAACTCATTGACTGCTTATATGTGAGTTGGGAAGTTTAAGAAAATCAGCAAATAGAGATTACTATCATTCTAAGATATTTATATAGCTACCTACTATATGGGATCCTCAGAAAAATAACGACACAGTGATGAATATTGATCTTTATAAAGCATTACGAATAGTTAAATGTAAGGGAAAAATAAAGATAAGTATGATATTTTTCTTTACCACCACCCCACCCCCGATTTTCAAACTATCATGTTAGCTTTGATTTTTAAGTTAACATCTTCCATAGTCTATATGGATAGTAGCTATTTCTACATCCATGTTTGTGTAAGCACTTTTGAGGAAAGATCTTCAATTTACATATTTTGAAGAGGAGGCATTTTCATATAGTAACCATTAAGTGCATTTGCAACTTTTTATTATTACATGGTGCCAATGTAAGTCAGTGGCAAATAATTCAATATTTCCTATTTCCGATCTTTCCCCAAAGTAGTTATTTATCATTCCCTTAACAGCGGTTCACTCATTTTTCATTTTTATACTTATTAAAGAACGCAGAATTTGTAGTAGTTATGAAAACCTTAGGGGATTTTTACACTAATTAGTTAAAATATGTGATAATTCTTGTAGTCATAATTATTAGTAGTCGTCATCAGACATTTTTATTATATGAATTTCTTGGGTGTTTCAATCTGCTTTTTTTGGCTGCTAAATCCACTCAGTATGGATTTTCTTCCCTTCTTTTAAACCTCAGATTATGAGCTTATATTCAGCAGAGCTTTGACTATTAAACTCCTGTACAGCTTCAGTTAAGAAGGTTCTTCCAGAATAACTTTGAGCTTATTTCTGCATGCACTCTGTAGGCATCCCTGGCCGAGAATCCATTCCTTTGTATTTTCTTTACCTACATATTATGAATTCTCAAGGGATTTATTTTCTCCATTAGAAGCCCAAGCATAGACAGGCCAGTTAGTTATTCTACTATTCAATGTTTTCTTTGGCTGGTGAGGAAATCCACCTGGGCATGATAGTGAGTTTTGCCCCTCTGGATTTTAGGCTGGGGTATTAGTTTTGGTTCACCACCTCGTGGGTTCCAAGTTCTCCTCTATCCTTTGTATTCTCTTTAAAACCCCTTTCACCTAGGCCAGTGCAGGGTAGTCTACTTATTTGCTACTGCGGTTTCCAGTTGCTTCCTTATTCCTGCCATCCGGGTATTTTTTGTTTATAGTTTCTCAGCTGTGCAATTTCCTCCAGCATTTCAAGTTCTGTCAGGAGGGTTCTTATGTATAGCTTTTCATATTGCTGAAACTCAAATCTTGATTTTTTCCCGTATCTATAAAGATTTTTCTTTACCTGTTTTTAAATATGCTTTCTTAACTTGATTTTTAAAAAGGAATTATGGGTCACAATTGTTAAGGCCTTAAAATGACATTTCCCTCTCTTTTGATTTAATAAAAAAGTAGTTACCTAATTTTGATATCACTAAAGCTTGTCACATCATAAATTTTACTCAGAGGCACAAAGGAAGTAATTAACTCTGGAAACTGATAGAAAACTAGCCCCTTTAACTTGACCTGAAAAAGTAACCTTGAAGAATGCATCCCATGTGAATAATAACACAAAATTTGGTGTAGCGATTACCTTGGGGTCTAGGGGAAAAGAAAGAAAATGGAGAAATGAGATCATTAGAGAGCTTCAGTTACATTTGTAACTTTTTATTTCTTAAGCTGAATAATGTATACCCAGGGGCTCATTGTATGCTCCACATTTAGAAAAATCTGAAACATTTCCTAATAAAAATGATTATTAAAGAAATTATCACCATAGTGCAGGTAGAACTGCACCTGTAATTACTGTAACAGAAGATACTCAGGGCATTTCTCAAACCTCATGTGGTTCGCCAAGCGAAAAGACAATTCTCCATCTTCAGGAGGTCAGGGAGTAGCTAGCTGGGTGCCTCTCATCCCAGTGACTTGAGGTTGAGGCAGAAGTGTCAGAAGTTCAAGGCTAGCCTGGGCAACTTGGCAAGACCCTGTCTCAAAACAAAAAATAAAAAGGGCAGGGATGTGCTCCTAGGTTCAATCCCCAGTACCAAAATCAAAACAAAACAAAACAAAACAAAACAACAACAACAACAACAACAAAAAACAGAACAGGATCAAGTTGTTTTCTTGAACCCAGGGGCTATCTCCCCAGCCTTTTTTATTTTGAGACAGGGCCTCACCAAGTTGCTTAGGACCTTCAACTTGCAGTCCTCCTGCCTCAGTCACCGGAGTCTCTGGGATTACAGGTGTGCACCACCACAACAGACCATAACTGGTTCTTTTAGCTACTGTTAAGATTTTGTTATTTCCATGTTATTTTTTTTTCTTTTTCCTGTGCCTATTGAGAATGTCGTGCTACTGACCACAAACTCCAGCCTGCCCAGTGCTGATGCTGTTAATTTAAGGAGTAATTCCAGCATTCTCCAGAAGAGCAGGGGGGTGATCTGAATCATGTGTGCTGAAGAGGTCCCTTTGTTTTTACAACAAAGTTCTCTGCTGACTTCTTTGTAGGTGTTAATCCCAAGTGTTGCTGCTGAGTGATCTTGTTCACTTATGTCCTTTAATACTGAAAGATGAGAAAGGAAGGATGGATGGGCATTTAGAGGGACCCAGGTCCCTACACCCAGGACTGCCTCACTCCTTTGCAGGCTCTCGTTCTCCCAACACTAAAAGTGCTTTACATTTATTGAGTGCTTTCATTGTGCCAAATGATAAAGTTTTCTTTATGTACTGTCTTATTTAATCATATGACACCCCTAGAATGGGGGCCTTATTGTGATCCTTTTTTAGGATGAAGGAAATAACACAGTTATTGAGTAAATGAAATATTCACTGCTGAGGAACACTAAGGTGACTCTCCGCCCTCTCTCCGTATATATATCTATAGCTGTTGGACTCTGTTTCTTCATTCATCTATCTATCATCTGCCTCTATATCACGTTATCCAGTGTTAGGTACCACATAGCTATAATTTGATATTATTCGGACACCAGCAATATTCAAGTAGCTCTTATAAGACATCAGATTTAGCTGATTCCTATTTGCATACATAGCTAAGACAGAAATACAGAAATGGATGAGCAGTTAACAAGGAAAAAAAAAAAAATAGCTAGGTCACCAGGAGAGAGGTGTGGGTGCAGGGCAGCAGGCTCTCTGGAGAACCAGCAGCCCCGGGCTACTGTGGCGGAATACCTGGTGTGGCTGATGGTATGTGGATAAGTTAGGCATGCGGCCTCTGGTTTTATGCTTTCTGTCATACCAAAGACTATTAAAAGAACAATTTTGTCCTGGGATTCTCACCTTTGACCTCCTCAAATAAAACCTTCATTCCCCACATCACTACTGTTAGGGGAGCAGGGGCATCGAAGGATGGGAATGCAAAAATAAAGAAATAAGAAAAGTTGGCCGGACTATAGTGTTTCCTCTGTATTCATAGAGAAGTTGGTGGCTTTTGAGAAAAGAAGAAATAAAAGAAGGATGGAGGGAGACAAGAATGATAAGACAGAGGGGAGGAACGGGGCCGGGGCAACACAGAGAAAAGGATTCAGTTACGTTTCCTTCTGGGATTGCTTTGCAAATGAGAGGCTTGCATGACTATTTCACAATTTTACAACATTGCAAAAAGTTTACGTTAAATCACATTGATTTAATTTAAATGGGGCCTGATAAAGAGATAAAGATCTCTTTTCCCTGCTCTATCTTAGAGAAATTCACATATCTCCAAACTTGTTGAATTGTTTCTACTTCATGCTGATGCATGTATTTAATTATGTGGCCTTGTTTAAGTAATTTTGGGCCCAAAGTATTTGGATATTTAGGGGCCTTTCATTGGTTAAGCAATAAATCATACATGAATTAGTATAATCTCAATTAAAATAAGATTTCATCTATCCAATTTACCATCTCCATCTGTGTGTAGTTCAATCTAAGCCCTACTGTGATAACACCTCAATAATAGAATTGGCTTTTAAGACCCAGAGGCATGAGCGTGAGCATATGTTTTCTTTTGCCTTCAGAGTTCACAGGTGTCCAAAAACATTGTAAAGATGCAAGAAGGGCCAATCTAAGGACAAATGCCCTGGGGTGGCCAATAAATAGCTCTGTGTGCATGAATATTTTGCTGTTTATTTTGCAGTTTAAAATCAGTAATTTATTTAACTTAAATTGAGTCTTGTGGAAACTTGTGAAACTCTTCTCTAAACTTTCTTAGATTCAAATATTTCTCTTGTTATCCCTGATACCAGATTTGGAGGCGGTTTTTATTTTTTTAAATTCCTTGGATAGCTGCTATCTTGCTGCCTCTTTCCCTTGTTTCTGATAAGAACCAGAAAATTTTCATAGAAACCTTTTACAAGTCATTTTGAAAAATTTCAATAAAATTTTTTCTTTTAAATAGCATCCCATTTTCTACACATACAACAGGAAAGTGAATTGTTCAAATATTTTGGAAAGTGCTTTATTGTTTATGGAGAATATTTATACCTGCTGCCTCAGAGTTACTTAAAACAACCCTGTCATATAGATACAGCCAATGTCATCTCCAAAGAACAGATACAACTGAAACAACCCGGGAGGTTTTACTCCTAAACTAGAATTATTTCCATGTTTCATGTTATTATTTGAATGGCAATGAAAGGGTTGAATTTTAATATAGATTCTTGGTTTTTCATAGCTGATGTTGCCTTTTTGAAATTTTATAGAATTATTAGGACTCTGTTCATTGGGAGGGGGACAATTGGTAGTTGATAAATTGTCTACCTGTATTAACTAACTCTGCTTCCCCTTCCTACGTGTGTTCTGAGTCTTATAAGTGACAGATCAAGTGTGAATGAAGCAGGTAAAGTCCTTATCACTAAAGAAATGACTGGTATAACTGCTGTAAATGGCAAGCACATACCAAAGGGCAGTTTCAGAAACCATTTCAACCTGATGTGGAATTGGATGCTTAATTCAGGGTTGTACGATTTAATTAAACACCATCGTCATGGGAGCTTTGTGGGGCTGCAGGTACCTCGAGTCACTTCCTCCCAGGCTTTGGGGGCATTACATATGCTTCTTCCCACAAGGGCACCTTTAGCTTCAAGTAGGTAATTGTGATGCCTAAAGGTTGTGAACTCTAACACGATAGTGTTTATTTTTGTGAGAATTAGGTCAAGATTAGCCTAAGGGGGCACCAAATAATTTAAGATCACAAGCAGAATGGGGAATAAAAGGTGTTTTATATAGAATCTTTACAGGTGGATTTTGCAAAGAACAGTTAATTAACTATGGACCCAACTGGGGACACATTTTTAATGACTTACAGGTAGTTTAGAGAAAAGCTAAATAAAAAATTCTAGCTCCAACTGCTCTTCCAAAATGGGCTAAGAACTATGGCAGCGAATTAAAATAACCTGTAAGTTATTCTAACCAAAATAAAAATACCAGTTATGAAATATTTCTTTTACTCTTTGCCAATTCTTTAATGGTCCATTAGGTATTTCTAAAGGTGGAATATTTGAAATGAAAATTTGGGCTCAGAATCCAGGGGGGCCAGAATCTTGAATAAACTGACTGAGGCTAGATAGAACTGAATGTGAATGGGAGCTTTTTAGTGGTGGGCTATGTGTGTTTCATTTGGATAGGTCCTTGAAGGTTCCAGGAATCATTGAAAAAAAGGAGCTTGAAGGAACTTGGAAATAACCAGTTTAATCCTCTACTGCAGTGGCCTCTAGAGCAGGCCACTTCATGGGGAAGGTATTCAATTGTTCTGTTTGACTTAGCTAAGACTCCTCTGTCTTTGCAGATCAGCCCAATGCTTCTCCCCACTAGATCCTTGTAATAGAACTTCATTTCTTGCATATCACCTCTCCTTTGGCCGACTTACAATTATTGGTTGAATGTGTTCTTCATACCTTTGATTATGGCAAGAGCCAGAATGAATATCTGGCCTTGGCATAGTATTTTGTTTCAACATCTATGCCAACATTTAAGAAATTTTATATTTCTAAAAAAGGCACAGAAATTTAATCTTTTTATTAATTGTAGTAAAAATGCTAATAATTATATGGTTAATATTTACATAATATCATAATATGTCCAACAGGGGAACTGAATAGTTTTATTCTTTTTTTTTGCTTTAGATAAAATTATATGATAACAGATACAATAGGATTTTTTTTTTTTTTTTTAATTCAATGTGATGTTCTGATATATGTGTATACTGTGAAATGATTAATAAAATGAATTAGCATATCCATCACCTCACATGTTTATCATTTTTATGGGAGAACATTGAAGATCTACTCTTTGCAATTTTCTTTCTTTGTTTTTATAATTTTTTTTTTGTAGTTGTAGATGTACAGCATGCCTTTATTTAATTTATTTATTTCTACGTGATGCTAAGGATCAAACCCAGTTCCTCACACAGGCTAGGCAGGTGCTCTGCCACTGAGCTACAGCCCCAGCCCTGCAATTTTCAAGTATTCAATATTATCATTGTTAACTATGGTCACTATGTTATATAATAATGGAGCTCCAAAATTTATTCTTTCTGTTGACCAGAGTCTTGGTTTTTGACCAGTAACTCACAATTTCTGTACCCAATCCCAACCCCAACTTCAACCCCAATCCCTGATAACTATCCTCCTATTCTCAATGACTTTGATTGTTTTAGATTCCACATGTAAGTGAGATCTTAAGTGTTTGTCTTTTTCAGTCTGGATTTTTCTCTTAGTATAATGTCTTCCTGTTTCATCCATGTTGTTGCAAATGGCAGGATTTGTTTCTTTCTTTTCGAAGACTGAATAGTATTCCATTATATGTGTGTGGGCTTGCACACACACACACACACACACACACACGCACACCACATTTTCTTTACCTCTTCATCTATCTCATTGAAAACTGAGGTTGATTTTTTAACTTGGCTCTTGTGAATGACACTGCAATCCACATGGATATATCTGTTTGACATACTGATTTTATTTCCTTTGGATATATACCCAGAAGTAAGAGTTCTACTGAAACTCTACACTGTCTTTCCCATAATTTCTGTACTAATTTATCCCCAACAGTTTCCAGGGGTTCCCTTTTTTCACATTCTCACCAACAATGGTTAAATTTTGTATTTTTTATAATAGTTATCTTAACAACTGTGAGGTGACATCTAACCATGATTTTAATTTGCATTTGCCAATAATTTTTTAAATAATGATTAGATGTGTGAAACAATTTTTAAAAAAATTATTAATTTATATGTCTTCTTATGGGAAAAGTCTATTTAGGCCCATTTTTTAGTCAAGTTATTGGTATTCTTTCTGTTCTCTCTCTTTTTTTCTTCTTCATTTTATGCTTTTGATATCACAACTTTTATAAAGCTTTCTACACTGCATATTCTTTTTTAAAAAATTTTTTCTTAGTTGTAGATGGACACAATCCCTTTATTTTATTTATTTATTTATTTTTATGTGGTGCTGAGGATCAAACCCAATGCCTCACGCATGCTAGGCAAGTGCTCTACCACTGAACCACCACCCCAGTCTGACACTGCATACCCTTTAACAAAGTAATATAGCTATGTAATTTTTAATAGTCTTGTCTTTTAGCCTGTATTCTATAGATATGTGATATATATTCTACCATTACAATATTATTCTAAATTTGACTATATACTTACTTTTACCATTGAATTTTATAAATTCATGTTTTTATGTGACTAATTACATTCTTTCGTTTCTACTTGAAGAATAGCCGTTAGTATTTATTGTAAGGCAGGTCCAGTGGTGATGAAATTCCTCAGCTTTCATTGGTATGGTAAAGTCTTTCTCCTTCATTTTGTTGTTGTTGTTCTAATTGGTTATAAATGACAGCAGAATGCATTTTGACACATTGTACACAAATGGAGCATAACTTCTCATTCCTCTGGCTGTACATGGTGCTGAGTCACACCAGTAGGATAATCATACATGTACATAGGGTAATAGTGTCTGTCTCATTTTCTCCTTCATTTTTAAGACTAGCTTTGCCAGGTAAAATAATCTTGGTTGGCAGTTTGTTGTTGTTGTTGCTGTTTTTCCTACAATACCTTGAATGGATCACCTCATTTTCTCCTGGTCTGAAGTTATTGCTGAGAAATCCACTGGTAGTCTTATAGAGGTTCCCTTGTACGTAAGGATTTTTTTTTTCTCTTGCTGCTTTCAAGATTCTATCTTTGTCTTTGATCTTTGACAGTTTGATTATAATATGTCAGTGTAGTTCTCTCTCAGTTGTATCTTACTGGAGACCTTTGAGCTCCCTGTACCCAGATGTTTATATCTCTCCCTAGATTTAGGAAAGATATTATTTCTATAAATAAGCTTTCCATCCTTATTTCTGTCTTTTCCTTCTTAAACATTTTTAATGTGAATGTTAGCTCTCTTGATGCTATCTTATAAACCCTATAGGCATTCTTCACTCCTTTTCATTCTTTTTTCTCATTTGTATATTTTCAAATAACATGTGTTCGAGTTGATAGGTTCTTGCTTCTGCTATTGACACTCTCTATTGCATTTTTCACTTCATTCATTGCACTTTTCATCTCCAGAATTTCTGTTTGGTTCTTTTTATGATTTCAAGCTCTGTTGAATCTCTCATTTTGCTCATTATTTTCCTGATTTCATTGAGTTATTTCTGTAGCTTGCTGAGATTTCTTAAAACAAGGATTTTGACTTCTTTTAAAATTAATTCAGAGATCTCCATTTTTTAGGGGTCAGTTACTAGAAAATTATCTTGTTCCTTTGTAGTGCTGTGTTTCCTTGCTTTTTCATATTTTATGTTGCCATCGGCACATTTAATGAAGCAGTTGCCTCTTCCAGACTTTAGGGACTGTTGTGGGGAAACATCTTCCCTGAAACACCCTCCCTGGAAACACCTTTCCAGGTGAACACCAGGTTGCTAGTTGGGTGCGCTGTGGCAGTTCTGGCTCCAGCAAGGGAGCAGCATTCTAGTCTTTGTGCATCTCAGCTGAGGTCAGTGTTGAAAAAGGCTACGAGGCCCTTCAGTATCCAAGGCTATGGGTGGGCATCTGCAGCAGCAGTGAAGACTTTGGGGGTCTTCATTAGGAAAGGCTGCTGGGGTTCTCCTGATGGCTTTTTCTCCCACTGGGAAAGTTCTAGTTGAGAGAATCCCTTGGGTGCTATGTTTATCCTGCAAGCATGCTTATGGTGGCAGTGTCACCAGCATCTGATGGAGTGCCTGTGCAGTGAGTGACTGCAAGGCCAGGGTCTGAAGCATGGCTTGTGTGGAGGGCACAGGGTTTCTGAGTACAAGATGGTGGTGCCTGGAGCACAGGCATCGCTGCTGCCTCATGGATAATGGTGTGCAAGGTGTGAGTGCTTGTGGAACAGCCACAGAGCTGGGGCCTGGAGTGTGGGCATGCAGTGAGCTGCAGCTCTCTGTGACAGTGATGCTCATAGAGTGGCTGTGGAATTAGGGTCCAGAATGCAGGCATGCAGGGCAAGAGAGTCTCCATGCCTGGGGTGGAACTACCCTTTAACAGTGATTGTTCTGCTGATTGAGGCACAAATGTACATGGTGTGGTCACAGAGCCAGGGTCTGGGATGCAAGCAAGCATGGAGTGAGTGTGGCTCTGAGGTCAGGAGTGTATTTTGGGTTAGTGGGTTATGGCTCTGGTCCTCGCTCCTTCCTGGGAGAGGTGTCACAACATCAGCTCTTTCTTTAGGATGTCTTCAATGGGATGGTTATTGGTCATTTCAGAGGAGAAAGATGCTGATGTCCTCTGCAGAGTGGGCCACTGAACATGGTGGCATCTTCTGCGTGGCAGGTAATGATAGCCCCCATCCTTTGTTCTTGGTCCTCTTCAGATGTCTCAGGTATGCTGATCTCCCCAGTGATCCTTTAATGTATTTATTCTCTGATATTTTTTGCTCTGTGTTGCTGCAGGTTCTTGAGAGTCACTGAGCCTTCTAAAGGCTATTGCTTTTCATGGGCAGCTGTCCATTTGTGTTTTTTTGTGGGGTAGGGGTAAGAGGGCTTGCATCTCCTATTGTCATGTTGCTGATGTTACTCAAAAAAGTTTTATTTTTATACATTTTCACTTCAATAATGCATAAGAGTGATTATTCAGGTCCTTTTCAGAACCCTCCCTTCCTTATATTAACTACAAAAAAAACCAGTTTATTTAAAGGAGTTCCTTCTTTTGTGAGGGTGTGATCTTTTTATGACACTGGGGTGCTGGCATTTTTATATTCACACAAATAGGGGAAAAGAAGATGCCTTCATATGTGGCATTATTTCATTGAAAAACAGTTCCCATTCTAAATTATGACTTTTGTCTTCTTTTTATGACTACTTCTCCAAATAGCAGCCATTCCAGCTTTCATTCTTTAAATACCACCCTAAAGGAATAAAGCTAAGAGAGATACTCTCCATTTTTTGATACAAAGAAATTATTTTGGGATGGAAAAAAAAAAAGATAATTACCTTCAGGCAAAAATAGGAACTTTGACTTTATTCAGGATTCTTCACGTTGCTAGTTACCCAAAGAAAAAAATGAGACAGAATAATGAACTGTCAGCTCTAAAAGACCATTTAGTTTAATCTCTTTATTTAACAGACAAATAAATGGAGCCTCCACTGGCCAGCCAAGATCTAGAAGATTACACAGATGGATGGTGGGGAAATCTAAAACAATCCATGACAGGTTTATGACCAGCTTGTTAAATTAAATCCTTTGCATAACACTGTATTGCTTTCTTTGCTGGGTGAGGATTGACAGGTATTGATGAAATATCTGAGGTTCTAATTCAGAATGCTTGGTGACAAATCATAATTTAACAAGTTGAGACTATCAACAAGCCACAGAGTGAGGCTCTGGCCCCAGCCTGCAGCAGCTGTCATTCTGTGTCTAGCCAGTCTCTGTGCTTTAACAGGGACATGCTTGATCTCCTCACCCCCGAGAAGTAGATTTAGTGCTTCAGTAAATATGCCATTAAGATACTTCACTGTGCTAAGCCCTTAATATACACCTCAAATGCACTGGAAGCTGAGGGCCTTAGCCACCCAAAGAGATATGAATGACCCAGAGAAATGCCTTAATGCTCTTACTACTCTGATATGTCATTATCAAATGCAACTTAAAAGTTTCTTAGTATGTAAATTTTTTAATTGGTTTGAATAAAACCAGAATGGAGAAAATAGCAATTTCCTCTCTAATCTACATCATTTCCTCTGCCGCCATATCTATCCTTTCATGGTTCTGACTATATTAATTCCTTGACCTCAGATTCCTGATCTGAGTCAGATTCTTGGTGTCAGAGTACTTTTTCACCACCAAATGAGTGTCTTTGAAGTTTCACTCTCTTACTGAGGTGTCTAAATGGAAGCATCTTGGAGATTTTGCTGCGGTGTACTATTTGTTTGCTGTCTTCTATTTTATTTCTTCCTTTTCTGACCATAACTCTCTTCGTAGCACACTAACGTGGTGCTAAAATTTTAATATGACACCAGACCCATGAGGTCATTTAAGCCAGTCCTTCAGTTTAGAAGTAAAGAAATTCTAGGTCAAAGATGCAAAGTGAGAACCACTTGAGTGCACTTTGTCTTATTGAAGGAATTTAGTATTTGTAGCTTATTCTTTCCTTAAAAAACACAAGCACATTTTTTTCCTCTTAAATATTTAGTCATAACTTGGTTCTCATCACCTTCTAGTGATTGATATGATGTTTTGGTGAAAAAACTTAGATATGAAGAGATGACTTGGCTAGACAGAGATTGAGGTAAAGTGAGGTAAACCTGGCATTGAATTTTGGTGTACTGGTCCTGAGGAGAAGTTCTTTTTCAAAAAAGATTTGTGCTCAGTTCTTTTGATATTGGGAGGAAAAAAGAAAGAGAAATTTAACATCTGCATTTTTTTGAATTTTTTTTTTTTTTTTTTGTGTGTGTGCTGGGGATTGAACTCGGACTTGTGCATGCAAGGCAAGCACTCTACCAACTGAGCTATATCCCCAGTCCAACATCTGCATTTTTCCACATTGATCCATTATATTTCATCTGATTTAAGAAGGAAATCTGAGAAGAGAAATATATCCTTCAAGTCTTGCTAAACAACCCTTCAAATGGTTTATCTTGAATGACACTTGGACGTATTAAGTTTGCATCATTTTAAAACGTATTTATCTTTTTTGGGGAAAGGGATGATTTTAACTGATTTCACTGAAAGACTTCAGGTTGAACTGACAGAACTAATCATGAACACGAATTTAAAAAGCACGTAGTCTGTGGGAGTCTCCTTTAAGAGGAGCCCTAGGTTTTATTCTCCGGTAGAGCAAGAAGTTGCCCTTTTGAGTTCTAGAGTCGCATGATCATCTCTTTGAGTTCAGTAGGTTCAAATCTTTTACTAAAATGAATCCAGTGACTTCTTCAATATTACTTAGAGCTCAAAAAAAGAAGACTAAAATAAATCCACTGCTTTTTAGCAAGTCTTTTTCCTAATTAGCTCTATGGATATTTCTTTCCTATCCTACATGAAGAATGAGCAGGTGTGATCTATGAGTGACCATTTTCTTTATTTAGGAAAAAAAACTGAGCATAATGAAGCGATAGGCCCATGGATCATTTTTTGCAATAAGCATGTGTTACTTTTATTTTTCAATTGAAAATATCAAGATCAAAACCAAAATGACAGGACTTTTTATAGTCATTTTATTTTCTGTTCAATGACTTGTTTGTGCTCCCTGGCAACCATGTGTCTCTATACCACCGCTGAGTATCATTCCTATTCAGTTTCAAGTTCATAAAAATCCAGGAATCCTTGACACCAGGAATAGGACAGTGACTGACAGTTAAGTCCCGATGTTGTGACAAGGTCGTAACGTTCATTTGCGCCATCTTCTCCACTGTGTCTTAGGTTCCTCCTGGACCCATCTATTGTCTCCGGTTCTTAGAATAATGGGAGATTCAACGAGTATCTTCTGAATGAATCCACGACTCAAGTTCTGTAACACGGGGGTTATCCTGAGTTTCTCATGGGAAGGATAAAATTCTTATTCTCAATGTTAGAACAGGATACTGTCCTCATTTGGCATCGCAGCTCGTCCATGTTTAACTTGATACAGCTGTTCAGTAAATGGGGCGAATGCTGGAAGGCATAATGCTGGAGGCATAAAAAAGTATGCCTTTCCCTATGCTGACGACATGGTTTTATTAGCACAAACCAGGATTTTCCTTTCAAAGCTGCTGAACCTGTTGGCTACTTACTGTCAGAACAGTTTAACATCAACTGAGCCCCGCGAAAACCATTGTATCTGACAGACATTCTGCAGTATTTAAATGAACAATACTAAGTAACCCCATACAACAGGTCAACTCATTCAGCTATTTGAATGTATATTTTGCATCTAACTTACTCGGGTGGGTCCATGGGGATACAATTCTACTAAAAAAAAAAAAAAATTAGACATTCACCAAAGGCCAGGCTGGACGGCTTTCATGGGCTAGGCAGCCGGTTGGTAGTTTTTAGAGTGCCTGGCTCTCAGGAACTGCCCCTCCTCCTGGTTTAGAAGGGATCCTAATCCCTCCCCAGCCTGCGTGCTCAGGATTACATGATTCTTTAGATTCTGAATAAAGCTGTCAGCTGTCATGAACAGGAAAAGAGATAAGAGAAGCATTCCTGAGAAGAGGGAGTGGTCTGGGGTAGGAGGGATGGAGTGGTGCTCCTGCGGGGAGCAGAGAGGATAGACACACCCACAGAGCACGCTCAGCTGGGCGAACAAAGGCCCCTCAGTGCCGGGTGGAGATAGGATAAGGAGGGGAGACCACCACAGTGGAGCCTGAGGAGGATGGCCAAGCGGTGAGGTCACTGCGTGTGTCAGGCGCGGGTGACAGAGGGAGGAAGGGCTGGGTCCCCACCCTGCATTCTGCCTCTGTTTCTAGGGTTTAACTCACAGGGATAGAGCTTTGGCCCCATCACTTGGGGAAGTGAAATGAAATAGCACAGAACCACCGAGAGCGGTTCTGAAACTGTGGAACACAAGGCCGGGGAGGGAGGTACTGCTCCTGAGAAAGTACCAGGCTTTCAGACCCTCCAGGCTGAAACGCATCTTTCCATTCCAGGGCACAGAGCCTGGGAGTCTCAACTCAATACTCACCTGGGTATTTGAGCAGAGTCTATATTACTTTTTTGGGGAAAATAATTTGGCCTTGGTTTATAAGCAAAACCCCTGTGTCCTGTTTTCTGCACAGGAGTAAGGAATGTCAGGTGCCCAAGAATTTTAAAAGCATTAGGTCAGGTCTGCCATACACAGATCCCTAACATCAAAAATGTGGCTGCTTTTTAATGAGCAGCGTGCAATACTGGCCTCTCAGATACCAGAACTTGATTACGAAATGACAGCAATGTGCTTGCCCAAGCATGGCTGAAACACGCATGGTTGACGGGGTCATTAGGGACAGGGGTCAAGTAAACTGTGGATGAAAATTGTGTGGCTCAGTGGAAAACTGCATCGTCTACAGCACAGGCTCCCGACGATCAGATCCTAGCCCTGTGCACCCATTGCAGCAGTTTGGCAACTCTTTGTAAACTGCAGTCAAATGATAGATCTGTACATTCTGCCTGATCTAGTAGTTTTAGTTTTCTGTCTCCCCCATGTGGGAAAACTAATTTTGCCCCAATATGCAATCTATCTCAAAATTCTTCTACGCCATATAAATTTGCACTGTTTTCACTTTTCCTTTGAACTGGTTAGGACATCTGCGTTGTGCCCTATGTCATGTGTGAGAAAAAAAGCATCATTCATATGTTCATTTTTATACCTGCGTAGGAGCCTGAGTTTTTATCTTTTTGTAAAAATCTTTTAACAATTCTCTATTCTGTTGAGTGCTCAAAGAATTCTTTATCTACTGGGGTAACAAGAAAAACTATTACTTATGTATCTTACAAAATGTTCTTCAGGTGACCCAAGGAACTGCTAATGCAGATTTTTCAGGAAAAAAAATCATTCTGCACTAGCTCAAGGTCCGCTAGCCTAACACTTTCACTATTTACCTGAGGTTCTGGTGTTTTCTCTCATGTCCATGCTATTTACTTATTGTCCAAATTATGGTGAGCTGCTGCTGTCTCTGGAGAAGTCGCTTCAGGGCTTTTGAGCATCACTAAGGCGAAGATTGCCAGCTCTCATCCTCTGGCATGTTGTAAAATGGCCCTAAATTCTTTCTGAAAAAGAACTCTATTAATCCGTAAAATAATTGTCTGTTTTTTTTTTAATTTTATTTTTTCATTTTCCTACTATCAAATATCCAAAAGAGCCCACGGTTCCCTTGATGAAGTCCAGCATACCTAGTTTTTATCAAAAAATATTTTGCAGGATGTCCGAAACAGTTCAGAACTATACGCCAAACTCATTTTGGAGGTATGTCGGAAGTCTTAGATGTTGTTCTGTACCTTTGTTAACGTTTGCAGTTCAGTGGCTGAATATTGAGGACCTCTGTGAGCCAGTCACCATAGGAGACACCCAGATTCCAAGAGCAAGAGAACCAAAGCCTGTGTTCAAGGCACTCTCAAGAGAACACTCAGCTGGACAACTAAACATAAATTTTGTGGGTCACTACCATTGCTAGCTGTATGAACTTGGTGGGAGAAAGCAGAATGGGTTCAAAAAGTGAACATAATTGCTTGGTAAAGAAATTTAGTTCAGAATTTTAATAGAAGAGGCTTGAGAGTTGTCCTCTCTCCTTAAACAGGTGAGGAACCCAGATCCCAAAGATGTTTTATGATCATGATTCATCCATAATGGAAGCACAGATATACACAGTGAAGTCAGTGTTTGCACCGTGGCTGAATAGCAGATACTGCACACCTCTTAGACTGTAGTCACTACCTTTTCAATAGTGAATTAACCTGAAAAATGCATTGCTGTGTTTGCAGTCTGCTTGTGTGCCTAAAGAGATCATTTGCAGACAGCTTTGGCTGGCTAATGTTTAGGGATTGGGGGAGATATTTCTCAAGTGTTGTGGGTTATCCCACTACCTGAGTGTAATTGCTGGGAATTCTCCTTGGGCTGATGGACAGATATCTAGGTGGTAGCTGGGGGTGTGGGATGGTAGTGGTGGTGGTACCACTACAAGGTCTGTCTCCTAGACTGGCAAGAATTAAGGAGAGCAAAGGCTCTAGCTCTTTGGGCTGGGTCTCATGGCTGGGCTCCTCTCCCAGCAGGGAGCGAGGGTAAAAACCAGAAACTGGGCAGAGGGCCAGTCAGATTGAATGGTAGCTCAGTTCCCAGGGGTCTCAATTCACCTCGAGGAGCACTTGACAAACTACTTCCAGATTCTGCTTACTCATGAAAAGGAAGCGTCTAATGTATTGGCTGACAACCCCCCCCCCCCCCCCCCCCGCCACCCCCGAGATCCCCTAGGTGAGAGCAGTTAGGTAGGGTTGGGACAGTCCAGAGGGTACACAAGAATGGATACTCTCTTTCATGGATTTGGGTTTCTTACAAAAAGTACATCTGTTGATGTAGAAAGCACAGAAAAGATTAAAGAGGAATATTAGAATTACCTGTAAATTCAAAGACTAGCTTTTTTCTTTCTGTACATATTTTAAAATTAAAATAATGTGGATATTGTTTATTAAGTTTTTCCAATCAATGTATCATGTATATTTTTGAAATCATTAAATGTATATTTTTATTAGGCATAATTCTTTTCTTAATATACACATATCTGACAATCGGCCAAGTTGATGTTCCCTCACTTATGTAATTAATTTTAATCATAATTATGGATAAAATTTATGAGTGGAGAAGGACTTGATTAGATATCTTGCCAAACTGTCATTCTGCAAATGAAGAAACTCAGGCCCAATTTAATTCAGTGATGTGCATGGGATAACGTAGTAGATGTAAGCAAAGCCAAGGCTAACACCGATCCAAGGTACTTTGTGCTGCACTGTGAGACCACAAATTATTTATTCCATATGTGTATAATCTATCTGCTTTGAGGATAGAGGCAATTCTTTTTAAATAGGTCCCTCTGTGTTGCCCATGTTGGTGTATCTTGTGAGCTCAAAAGATCCTCCTGCATCAGCCTCCCAAGTAGCTGATACTATAGCTGTGTACCACCATGCCCAACTGAGGACAAAGATAGTTCTCCACAGTGCCTCACTTGCTGGAGTGTGTCCCAATGGCATCACCTGGAAAGGCAGACTCTCAAGCTGTACTCTGGACTCAATTTGAATCTACATTTAACAAAAGGCCTAGATGGTTAACAATAAAGTTTGAGTAGCACCAAAGGAGTAGTTATTAAAATATTGATGTTATAAGTGAAGTCTTTGGTTTGCAGCAATGGAAATCATATCCCACACATTATATATATAGTTGCTGAGGCTGGCTTCAAACTTTTGATGCTCCTGCCTCAGCCTCCCAAGTACTGGGATTATAGGCATGTGCCACCATGCCCAGCTTGGTGGTATTTTTTGGATAGGGACTGTGTATTATGGGGAAGGCAAAAACCATACCTTGGGGTTGAGCTTCAGCAATATTAGAAGTAATTGGGCTTGGTTGACTTTTCCTCTGGGGCTCTACCATTAACTTTATGCCCAGTTGCAATGACTTTTCAGTCCAGGTTTTGAATACAGGGTTTGGGGAGAGATCTCACTAGCTTTGCTTGGGTCAGATTTACAACTTCTTGATTAATAGCTATAGCCAAGGTGCAGGGTCATGTAGCAGACATGGGCACTACAACCAGGCCAGTCTAGTCATAAGTCATTCCTAGTGATGGAGGATCTTCATGAGGCAGGTACCATCTTAAGAGCTGCCTGCTATATTTTTAAAACCAAATTTGTCAAATTTTCTGCTAATAATTGACCATAGAAGTGTAAGATTATTTCCAGTCTTTTTCCCTCTGGAGTCTTGTTACTGTGATTTTCTTTGTTGCAATTTTTTCCATCAAAGGGTTCATACATGCTAATGATTTTAGCAATTAACATTTTGCTGGTGACACAAATGTACTTCCAGCTTGAGTCTCTTTTCTGAGTTCCAACCTCATATCTCCAAATGTTCATTGCTTAAAGTTCAACATGGCCAAAATTGGGTTCATCATCTGTCCCTCCCAGCTTCCTTATTTCTGTCAAGATGCTGTCTTAGCTTAGCTATCTTCAATGATAGTTAAGCATCTGTGTCTCTTTCCTTGTTTTTCGAATGCAGCTACCGAGTTCTGAACTTGAAATGTGAATTTCTTTAACATCCCCTTCCTAGCCTAATAACCAGGGTTCAAATTCCCTCCACTCTCATTTAGATATCTACGGCCTCTTCTCTGGCTGTGATGCCCCTCTTCCTTTTCAATGTCTCTGCATATCATTGCCAGGCAGATTTCCTTAGACTCTAGTTGAGACTTGAAGAGC
The DNA here is from genome assembly GCA_020662805.1 of Glaucomys volans. Classification (NCBI taxonomy): domain Eukaryota; kingdom Metazoa; phylum Chordata; class Mammalia; order Rodentia; family Sciuridae; genus Glaucomys; species Glaucomys volans. The sequence continues at coordinate 871,553 of JAJEJO010000116.1, forward strand.
TTGGGCCTGTTGGGAGGTTTAGGGTCACTGGGAAAATGCCCTTGGAGGGGATGTAGGGTTCTGATGCTTTCCTCTTTCTCTTTTTCCATCCTGGCCATGTGTTGAGTGGTTTTTCTCTGCCACATGCTTCCACCAGGATCTGCTGCCTTCTTCAGGTTCAAAGCAATGGGACCAATTGCTCAGGAACTGAAATTTCCGAAACTGTAAGCCAAAATAAACCTTTCCTTTGTATAAATTGATTATCTCAGGAGATTTCTGAATAGTAATGACAAGCTAACAGATTTATATTTCCATGAGAAAAATGGGAACCAATATTTGTATGCTAGGTATATTCATTGCTACTAGAGTGTCATTGCATCTAGACCTCTCAGTATAGGAAATACGGACATATACATACATCTGTGTGTCTACTACTCCTGTATAACTTACTAATTTTTAATGTTTTCGCTGTTCCCCAAAATAAGTTGCAAATAGACGACTGGAAGGCTAGACATAGACCACAAATATTTTTTATTAGTTCACCCTGTGATTAAAAATAAAACATGAAATAATAGTTAGAATTTATTTAGTTGCATAAATAATACAGATAAGATAAAGCATTTAAAACAACGTCTCTTCCAACTAACTCAACCCTCCCTAAAAATCACCTAATAGCTTGGCTTACCTCTCATCAGTCACCTCATCAAAAAATGGAGCTAGGAAATGCAGTCTTGTTATTGGGACATTGTAGCTAGAATAAAATTGGAGTTCTATCAGACAAAATAAGGGGAGGACAGATATCAAAGGGACAAGGAACAGTCTCTTTTACAGCACCAACATTTACACATCAGAAGCCCTCGCATAAAGTTTGAATTTATTGTGACTTCTCTTGAAATGTCACAAAATCAGGCAATGCTGGACCCACTTTTGGGCATCAGCTGTTGGTTGCCTGCTTTGGGTAGAACATTACTTTTCCATAGAAATTATTTCCTAACTGTTGAGCTATTTTTGGTTGTGATTTCTAGTAATTGTGAATCTTTTTACTTTTAAACATATAGATTATAGCAAAATACTTAACAACAACAACTGAGAAGCTTAATTTCTTCTTGGTTTGATAGCTTCTATTCCCTAGAGCAATTCTATAGATCAGACTCTCTTGATCCATGATCTACTACTAATAATGTTTACAATATTGCTGGGACTATGTATATGGTCCTGGAATCATAATTTTATTTCAATATAAAAAGGAATTTTTGACTGAGGAAGGGATGTCTCATTCATACCTCTATGCCCAACATTGAGCACAGAGCTTGTTAAAATGATAAGTATACAACAAAGTTTTCTCAAAGAAATGAAACTTATTTATTTCTGGATTTCATCACATTTATAGCTTTAAGCTGTTACATAATTTAATATTTAGTTATAGTTAGTTTTCCATTAATTGGTATATAAAATTTATGAATTGTTTCATTTTTATGCATCTTTCCCACTGATCCATATTTTAAGTATAAAGGGCTAAGTCTTGTTTCTTTTCTTTCTTCCACATAGGAAGAAAAATTATAGAAGTCTGTTAATCAACTTGTCTCACTAACTCATTGACCCAGGATTTTGGTTTTGATGTAATTAAACAAAATTTAAAGGACAGGTCCACAAATAGCCTGGCGATTATGATAGAGACCTAAGCAACTTTTGTATCTTTCTGGGGTGACTTTCAGGTCTTTGCACTTATGGAAACACAGAAAAAGTGTGTGTTGATTTGATTCATGTTTTGTTGTCGTTGTTGTTACTGTCTACGTATTCATTCACCCATATATGCAACAAATACTTTTTGTGTTTCCACTAAGTTTCTTGTACTTCATGAGGCACTGTGAGAAATTAAAAGAAAAAAAATAAATAAATAAAAAGAAGATTGTACCTGCCATTGAAGAGTTTATAACCTAGTGTAGGACCACTCTTGTAATAGCTGCAATGCAATGTGGTAAGTGCTATGGAGGTAGCCACAAGATTCTCTAAAGAAGTCAATAGGCATTTCTAGAAGTCTAGTGGGTCTTTATGGGAGACCTACTAGACTTCTAGTCTAGTAGTAGACCTACTCATAGATGCTCAGTAGTAGACCTACTAGACTTGAGCATTTGCTGAGGTTTGTACCCCAAGGATTCCTGTGCTAGAAGCTTGGTCCCTGGTGTGGTGAGGTTAAGAGGTTGTGGGACCTTTAAGTTAAGTTGTTAGGGTGATGCCTCTGGAAGGGATTAATGTAGTTTCCATGGGATCTATGAGTTAGTGCTTGCAAGGATTGTTATAAAAGAACAAGTCTGACCACTCCCCAGCCTCTTTGACTTCCTGTCTCAGCATGGGATCTTCCAAACACTGTGAAGCCATCCACCCTGAGGTCCTCACAGAATGCAGCCAATGTAGGCACCATGCTCTCAGGCCTCAGAAATATGAGCCAAATAAACCTCTTTCCTTTTTAAGTTACCCAGCATCAGGTATTCCATTCTAGTAATGGCAAACTGACTAATACTGCATGTTTTCCAGGAAATTTGCTACACAGAGAATGAGCATAGGTCAATTCAGGCAGATACTTGGAAGCATGAAAAAGATTTTGTATTTATTAAATGAGAGGTTCTTGAGTGTGATTGAGAAGAGGTCCATGTTGGAATATATTATGAGAAGTTAATAATTCAACAAACATTTATAGATTTAACAAACCTATGTAACAGACACTGTGCTGGAAATGGGGTACAAGGTGGATCAGACAGACATAGGTCCTACTTTCTGGGGCTCATGTGTATACACATATATTTGAATACTTGAGTCTCTTCATGCCCTGTTATTTCCCATCACCTGCATACAGGATCTATCCACCCTTTTCCCTTGCATGGATCTCTAAAACAGACTTCCAGCCAGACTCATTGAGTGCTTCATTACACTCTAAAATCCATTCTTTACATGGCAGAGTGAACTTTTTTAAAGCATGAAATGGATCAGATCATTCTGCCTCTGAATGAAGCAGAGGGAACAGAAGCAGGGAGTGCAAATGAAGTGGCAGTGCAGTCCAGCATATGATAGAACAAGCATGTCCACTGTAGGAGGAATGGAGCAGGTATTCAAGGAGGGTTTTGATGAAGAAGTGACATTGAGCCTGAGTCCACAAGGCTATATAAAGGCTAGATAAGGGAGGAGGCAAGGGTGCGGAGGAGACTGGGAAATTTTTTGTTACAGGCTGGGGCAACTGAATATTCATATGCAAAAGAATCATGTCAGACTCTTGCTTCGTGCCACAAACAAAGAATAACTCAAAATGGAACAATAACCCAAGACAAAAACTAAAGTCATAAAACTCTTAGAAGAAAACAGAGGGATAAATCTTCATGATCAGAGATTTAGCAATTGATTTGTAGACGTAATACCAAAAGCACAAACAATAAAAGAAAAAAATAAGTTAATTAAACTTCATCAAAATGTACTATAAAGAATGTGAAAAGACAGCCTATAGAATGGGAAGATATATTTGCAAATTACATATCTGATGAAAGTCTAGTATCCAGAATAGATAAAGAACTTTTAGTATTCAACACAAAAAGATAATCCAATTTTAAAAGGACAAAGGACTCAAATAGATATTTTTCAAATAAGATAGACAAATGACCAACAAACACATTATAAATGTTCAAAATCATTAGTCATTAGGGAATGCAAATCAAAATCACATTAGGTTATCACCTCACACCCACTAGGATAGCTGTAATTATTTTCTTTTATTCCTAATCATTGTCTTCACTCTGAGAATTGGATGGCAGTAATTAAAATGCCAGATATCATATGTGTTGGAGAGGACATGGAGAAGTTGTAAGCCTCACATTTGCTGGTGAGAATGCAAAATGTCTCAGTCACTGTGCAAAGTAGTTTGGTGGTTGCCCAAAAAATTAAACCTAGAGTTATATTGTGTATTTTATATAACATATATATGTACTTTTATTATGACACAATTCCACTTCTTGTCACATGCCCACAGGAACTGAAGAGGGATTCAGATAAGTTTATGTGTACACACAAGTTCAAAGGATCACTATTCACAGTGATCAAGGTGGAAACAACCCAATTGTCCATAAATAGATGAATGGAAAAACAAGTTGTGATTTATACAGATAATGGAATATTATTCAGTCACAAAAGAAGTGAAATAATGATACATGCCACAACATGAATGAACCTCCAAAACAATATGCTAAAAGTGAGAGAAGTCAGACATTAAAAGCCACATATTGTATGATTCTGTTTATAGGAAATGTCCAGAACAGGCAAGTCCATGGGGCAGAGAGGGTTTGATTGATGCCAGGGCCTGAGAGGAGGGCCGAAAGGGAGGAACACCTTACTGCATGAGTTTTACTATGAGACAATGGAAATGCTTTGGAACAATATAAAGGTGGTCATGGCCCAACATTGAAAATGCACTAAATGACACCAGCTTTTCAGTTTTTAAATGGTTAATTTTATTTTTCGTGAATTTTACCTCAATAAACTCCTTTAAAAATTTGTTATACATGTCTATAAAGTCTGGAGCAGTGGAACTAGTATTGCGAGAGCAGGAAAGTTCTTAATGAGTTTGAAGAATAGAAATAAGGTAATTATGGCCAAAACACAGCGAACTTAATAGAATCACTAAACAATATGCTGAAGAGATAGGCAGAGGCCAAAATTAGGGGGTTAATTCTATGGGATTTGTTGAGGGGAATTAAAAAGAACAAACTGATCCATTTAGGCTTTTAAAAAGATCACCATGATGGCCATGTAGAGAATGGAATTTAGGGGGCCACAGAGCATTCCGTGAGTCTGGCTGGGAGTCTGCTTTAGAGAGCCTGGCAAGGGATAATGGTGGACAGGTCTTGGAGGGAGGTGATGGGGTGTAACAGGAGGTGAAGAGACTCGAGACACATTTAGGAGTTTGATGTTCAATCAGATGTAGAGGTGGGATTGCAAGATAAAATAAATTGTGCTTAGTTAAATTTCAGTATTTCACAGATACTAATCCTTACAAAATTTGTTGTTCATCTGGAATTAAAACCCAGTGAGCTTGGAGTACTTTTAATCTTACAACTTCTGTGGGGGTTAAAGGAAAGGAGGAAGCACCCATGCCTCCAGGTTTCTAGCACGAGCACTTGGTGGGTGACAGCACTCTCCTGAGACAGGGAACCCTGGAGGAAGAACCGATTTTTCTTGGAGGAAGGGAGCACCATGCATTCACTTTGAATTGCAACCATCTATTTGGCAGATTAAGGTTAATCTACCAGAGAGGATCTGCAGAGTGGAAAGAGGGAGCTGCATGGGATGACGCTCAGAGAAAAAGGAGTCAGTGTAGGAGACTGAAACAGGGGCTCCTAGAGGCAGGATGAAAGCCAGAATGGTGGTGTGGAAGCCTAAGGAGGGATTTCATGGAGGAAGCAACCCACAGGTAGAAGTTACAGAGAGGTCAAATTGATTGAGAACCCAAAAGAGATCAGCAATTTTGGCAATTAGAAGATGTGGAGGAAGTTAAATAAGAACTCTTTCAGTGCCCTGTGAGTAGCAGAGAGGGGATTGCACAGATGCTAAGTTTAATGGGTTATGGGATGATGAGGTAAGGAAATAGAAGCAGCTACACATTCGGTAATTAGGGAGTTAGGCTAAAAAATCTAGGCAGGCAGTGGTGGTGGTAAGGATCATCACTTCTAAACCCTGTACATTTTCTTTACTTGTTAACTTTTTTGCAGAACACTGAAGCAAAAATTAAGAATCCATTGTTGATAGTGTAAACAAATCCAAAATGAGGGAGAATTTTTATTTTTACAAGATTTTCCTTTGCTTGCTGTGGAAGACCCCAGCTTTTTGTATCAGAACCAACATGGACATGAGTAGCAGCGCTACAGTGAGAATCTACATGGTTACCGATTGCAGGTTTGTTTTTCTTTTCTAGATTCATTCAGTTTTTCAACACTCGTGATATTTTATAGTCATTCTGCAGAGCTGATTAACTGTACTTATCACTCTCTAATATCCAGGGCAGGTGAGTTGGTGGGTGTATGGACTGGAGATAGCAGGGTCCGTCTAAATGCTAAGTCAATTAACATTGATTTGGTACATACTGAAGCATACCATGTTATAAGAAAATAAATACAACTTAAAGGCAAAACACTAAACACCCAGTTAATTTATGGTGAAACATACTTAGTTTATGATTTTGGTTAATACATACTTTAACTGGAACAGTGTTCTGCACTCATTTTTATTAAATACTGTAGGTGTTTGCTGGAGCATGAGGTAATAACCCAAATACAATTAAAATGACCATAAAATTAAGGGTCTCCACATAGGCTCCTAAGGATGGGTCTGTTAGAGGCTTCTAGTCGTCAGCATTGGGTGGTCTACTATTGGTGTATGATACTTAAATAGAGCTTTTTCTCCCTTAGGTCTGGAAGGTGTTAAGGTGTTTTTATAAAACCCCATAAACCCTCGTTAAACACTTTTTTTTTCACAAAGAAAACTTAAATCTTTATTTGACGTGTTTTCTGTGGCACTATTTTGGCATTTTAACAAGTCCTTTAAAGAATCACTCTAATAATTGTATACAGCTCTAAGAGGAGGGTGAAGATGGGGATATTTAGTCAGGTTTTTGTACATTGCCTGATCCACTAAGTATCAGGCACAGGATTTTGGTACATTTTAATTTAATAAGGGAAAAAAGATCAAAAAGAATTTCCAGGTGGAGAAAGTTAGGCTAATTTCAGTATGGTGCATTAGCTGGTTGGATGGGAAGGTTTGATCCCTGAATGAATAAACTATAATTCAAATACAGTAGAGTATTTACTACAGTGAGGTTGGTCTTCCCTAAACACTCTATAAGAACTAGCAGCACCTCTCCCCACCCTGCCACTCAGTATTCTTTCTCCCTGCTTTATATTTTCTTCATAGCACTTACCACCTTTGAATAAAGGGTATAATTTATTTGTCATGTCTACAATTTCTTTTTTAATATACACGCATGCAGGCTTCATGAGAAAGAGACTTTGTCTTTTTGTTCACTGTTGGTACTCCATGTATAGGATAGTACTTGGGATATAATAGCACACAGTAAGTATTTATTGAACAAAAGGATGAGTGAAGGAGGAAATGAATAAATTACATTCCATATGTGTTCCACGGTGTAGCATGAACTTCAGTTCTTCCAGAGCCCAGAGTTCACATGCATTTCACTTTCTCTCACTTAAGGATCTCATTCTCTCCCCTCATGTTCAACATCTTGAATCACAAAATCTTGGCATCATTAGGAATAATATTTGTATGATATAGTAATGATGTGAGACTTTTTGGTGATGTCATCAAGCAGTATTCCATGTCGATGCATTTGTACTGCAGAATTTCTTCCAAGTAGAAGCAGGTGGTTATGTTAATCTTTTTTTTTCCATCTTTAAAATAAAGAAAATACCTCAGTTCACAAAAATGTTGGTATTTGTAGACTTTGTATTTCTTAAATATACTGAACCAGGGAGGAGGATTCTGGGAACATAGAGGAGTAGAATCCATCCACCCCCTTCCTATCTAAACAACAATCTCACAGGCAGAATGTGTTTGAGAAAACTATTTTGAAACTCTGGAGTTCACTGAATGCCTGCCACTTCCAGGCAAACTCTTGGATGGTAAATAGCAGTAAATTTCAGTAACTATCACTCTTGGCATAGTACCAGCTATTCATCGCCACTGAGCCTCATGGCAGGACCTGTGTGTTGTCTGGAGCAACCTACGTGTAGCTGTTGGGAGCCAGAGTTGGTAATAAACACCCTGTTCTCCAATATCAGAGATCTATGTTCTGATTGTTAATTACCACTCTGATCACAGAAGTGCAGACACAGAGGTGGACAGACTTTGTTGTACCTGCCCCTTTAGTTGAAAGTTCCTCCCCCTCAGCTGAGGTGACTGCTAGGAACTTAAAGTGCTGGCATCTTCTTTATTCATTCCTCTTCCTTTTTCTCTTTTTTTCCTTTTTGGAGCCAGATATTTAAGACTGGGACTTTAGGAGGAAAGCAATTGCATCCACAGAGCAAATTGGAAAGTGACAGCACATGACTAGGGAAAGAGACTCAGAAGACCCAGGAAGGCCTTTAGCTTACACTTCAGACTGAGCTTCTGCACATAGGGATCCTACAACAAGAAAAAATAAATAAATGAAACTAAAAATAAATAAAAAACAGAAATAGCAGAACTTCAGGGAGTAAGATAATTTGATTTCCAGAGTTACCATATTATTAGATTCAAATATCTAATTTTCAACAATAACAATAAAATCACAAGGTAAAAAAAGAAACAGAGAAATTTGTCCATTGAAAGGGGAAAACTATCTAACAGAAATTGTCCCATCAGAAAGACCAGATGGCAGACTAACTAGACAAAGACTTTAAAACAATTGCGTTAGGAATGCTCAAAGAATGAAAGGAAATGTGGAGAAAATCAAGAACTCAAAAGTCAATACAAAATATCACATGAGAAAATTTCAGAAAGAAATATCAATAAAGAGAAAACCTAAAAAACCCAAAGAAATTTTAGAGCATAAGAAGACAATTATTGAAGTAAAAAAATACACCAGAGGGATTCAAATGCAGTTAGAACAGAAAGAAGAAAAAATCAGCAAACTTGAAGATAGGACAATGGAAATTATTGAATCTGAAAAGTAGTAAAAAGCCCCTGAAGATTCCAAGACGCCAAAGATTGAAAGTAAAAGGATGTTGAACATTTTTTCATAAATCTGTTGATTACTTGAAGATCTTTCTCTGTAAAGTGTCTGTTCATTTCTTTGGCCCATTTATTGATTGGGTTATTAGTGTTCTTGGTGTAAAGATTTTTGAGTACTTTGTAGATTCTGGAGATTAGTGCTCTATCTGAAGTGTGTGTGGCAAAGATTTTCTCCCACTCTGCAGGCTTTCTCTTCACATTGCTGATTGTTTCCTTTGCTGAGAAAAAACTTTTTAGTTTGACTCTATCCCAATCATTGGTTCCTGCTTTTATTTCTTGCACTTTGGGAGTCATGTGAAGGAAATCTGGTACTAGGCCAACATGATGAAAATTTGGACCTATTTTCTCTTCTATTAGGTGTAGGGTCTCTGGTCTAATTCCTAGGTCCTTGATCCATTTTGAGTTGAGTTTTATACAGGGTGAGAGATATGGGTTTAGTTTCATTTTGCTGCATATGGATTTCCAGTTTTCCCAGCACCATTTGTTGAAGAGACTATCTTTTCTCCATTGCATATTTTGGCTCCTTTGTCAAGTATGAGATACCTGTATTTATGAGGGTTTGTCTCAACATCCCTAGTTATAAGAGAAATGCAAATCAAAACTACCTTAAGATTTCATCTTACCCCAATTAGAATGTCTTTTATTAAGAATATAGGCAACACCAGGTGTTGGTGAGGGTGGGGAAAAGGGTACACTCATATATTGCTAGTGGGAGTGCAAGTTGGTGCAGCCACTCTGGAAAGCAGTGTGGAGATTCCTTAGAAAACTTGGAATGGATCCACCATTTGACTCAGCTATCCCACTCCTTGGCCTATACCCAAAGGACTTAAAATCAGCATACTATAGTAATGCAGCCACATCAATGTTCATAGCTGCCCAATTCACAATAGCTAGATTGTGGAACCAACCTAGATGCCCTTCAATAGAAGAATGGATAAAGAAACTGTGTTATATATACACAATGGAATATTACTCAGACATAAAGAAGAATAAAATTATGGCATTTGCAGGTAAATGGATGATGTTGGAGACTGTTATTCTAAGTGAGATGAGCCAATCCCAAATATCCAAAGGCCGAATGTCTCTCTGATAAGTGAATGATGATGCATAATGC
>JAJEJO010000117.1:0-74351 GCA_020662805.1 Glaucomys volans
TTTTTTTTTTTTTGGTAAGTAAATTTTATTTTGGTCCATTGAGTGATCCCAAACCAGCCAATGTATTTCAATGGAAGAAAAAGATGGTGCTCTAAAGACCTCTGACCTGCCATGTTGGTTGCGGAAGCTAATGGAAGTTGGAAGAATCCACTGGTGCTTGATCTCACAGGTCAAGGGGCCTTGAAATATTCACAACCAAACGTCCTCTGTAGATCCTGCTCATAGCCACCATCCCCAGAGAATTCTCGGTCTATTTCTTCCCTAACTCTATGAGGTCCACTCTTTCCATTCTCCATTTCCTTGGTGGAAGAGGACCAAACTACATTCTTACCTTACCTGGAATCATCAGTTGCCTGTTATTTCCAATCTAGAAGTTTTAATGGCTCCAGAAAATGTCTTTTCTCAGATCAGTCATAGACATTTCCCAGGGAATGTTAATAGATATTACAAAGAGTTCTGGAATTCAGGGAACTCCTGGATCAAACGAAATTTAAATAGATTTCTTCATGAATCACTTCTCAGAGCCTTTAATATGCTAATACACATACGAATTCTCCAGAGGAAGGATTTGGTAAGTTCTGTTTCCCAATTACACCAAGGAATTTTCCCTCTTGGATAGAGTTAAAGTTCCATGGAACACATTCTGAGAAACAGTCATCTGTCTGGTCTACCATGAGTCCAGCTGTCTCTCAAGACTCTGACCTGGAGCACCTGTCTTTAACACAGGTGCCTTTTGGGGCAGATATTTGAAACATTTAGGACAAATAAAGGGCTCAAAGGGATAGCAGCCACTGAACATGGGGCATTAGAGTTGGTATTAGAAAATTCAGTCATTCCACTTGTCAGAAGAACAGAGCATTTTTCCATGGCTGCAGAGAGAAAGAAACTTTGAGCCAAAAATTGCCTTTGCACCTGAACCCCAGGAGCCTGGACAGTTGAACAGTCTATAAATTGGGCCAATCACCTCACTTGCCCAGGTGGCTCCTCAAGGTGCTGCTGTGTGATTTGCCTGCTCCATTCTCTATTTTCCCACATGAAGATGTAAGGTCACTGCTGTCCTCCATGGAGACCAAGAGCAGTCGCCACAACCCTGTGCTTTTTCTGCCTTGTAACAAGCCCGCTGTCTCTTCCGCTGGTTTTTCTTTTTCTTCTAGTCTCAGTAGCACTGGGGGAGTGGGGAGTAATCATGGCTGTTTTGTCCTCAGACCACTGACTTGGCTGAGGACACGTGGAAACTCGGGGACCAGGGAGCTGGAAGGCACTGACCTTGGCTCTGGGGGAGGAGAGATTATGTTCTTGTGCTGAGAACACCCTGTCCTTCCCGTGGGTGGCCACCAGCTACGTGATGCTGTCTCTTCTGCCTTTCTCTCTTGGACTGTCCTCAGCTCTGGCCAGAGAATGGTCACAGTCCTGATCACCCCACCCTGTTCCCTCTCGTTCTGGGGCTGAGATATTTCACATGACTTCACCCCCAAGCAAACAGAGGCGGCAAGCTCCTTCACATGCAGCCCACCGCTCGTCTGCGCTCTGCCCCCTGGTGGCAGCCTTTGGTCTAGCTGCTTTTCCAGACAGTGAGCTACTTGGCAAGTACTGGGAAACAGACACCAACACCAATTTTATTAGGAAAGAAGGAAATTTAGGAATCTCCACACCCACTGCTTGCTTGACACCTGCACTTTCTAATCCCATGTATGCGTGCTCTTCTCACCCCTCCCGCTTGTCCAATGGCTCATTTGGACCTTTCTAGAGATCCTGGATATCAGCATCCCTGGGAAGTCTTTCTGTCCCTCCTGCAGGTAGGACTGACCATTTCCTCTTTGACAGTCCTGTAGTGCTTGGGTATCTTCTATTTTTAAAGGACACTTACTAACTGGGCACATACAGCTCCCTAGCATTGTGGCATCACCAGGCGGGCTCAGGGGTACCTGTTGCTTGTGACTTTGTCTCAACCATTTCCTCCTGAAGTGTGTGTGGGTTTCAGAAGTTTTGTGTACAGCTGTGTACATAGATGTGAAGGCAAAGGGACAGCTACAGAAGGACATGAATAAATACACACAGACAGAGATGAAGGAGCATCAACATGCACGTGTGTACACGGAAGCTGGCAGGTGGAGACTCAGGGGTTTGGTGTCTTTCGGATACATTTCGTGTTGAATTTTCTGTCCCAGGAGTCTGATAAGAACCTTGGTTTACTTTTTCTGTGCAATTTAAAAATAAAAACAAAATCAATGGCAACATCACCCCTCCATCCATGCAACGTTCACATTTTACAGAAATCTGTTTTCCTTCTGGAAACCCTTTACAGACCTACCAAGTCCCTGCTCTTTGGGATTTATGTATTTACAGGAAAACTCCCACCCAACCTCCAGGGCAAGCTCTGGGAAGGAAGAAGTCTCAAGGTTAACATTACCTATACGATAGTCCCCGATACTGTGTGGTGACATCGAGCAGATCACCTGGTTTGGAGCCGATTCCATTGCCAGCCTTTGGAAACATATGAAATCCACAGGAAAGCAGAAAGTCAGAGAAAAGGGAGGCTTTGAATGCCCAGGGCTTCCAAAGACACAATTCCAAGGGCTCTCATCACAGCAGAAGCAAAGCATGAGAACCAGAGCCAGGAGACCCAGGCTGCCATCTTGGACCCTCCCTGCCAGTTGTGTGCCTTCCCTGAGGATGGCCACCTCCTCACTGAACTAAGGACAAGCCCTGCTCAAAGGGGGATTTGGGGAACCAACTAGGATCAGAGTTGCAGAAACTCTATTGAAAACTCTCAAGTTCTTTACAAAATGTGTGATAATATAATAATATCGTTCCCAGCTTTATGCTTCTGTCCTTTAAGAACATGAAGAGCTCATAGACTTAAGCCACTGTGGTGGACAGACTTTTCTTAACTCTCCCATTTCTCCTCTTTCCCTCTGGGACCTTCCACAAGGCAGTCAGAAAACTTTAAGAGAGCCGCCAGAGAATGGTGCTCCAGGATGGCGGCATGGGCGGATGGTTGGTCAGTCAGGAGGAGAGTTTTTTCCTCTACTGAGGAGGCTTTGCTGCTTCCCATACCCATGCAAAGAGGAAACAGATATGGGGCTGGAACGAATCATCAAGCATAACCAGAGGGGAAGGAGCACCCACACAAGCCGGTTTAGAATTTTGAGTCAAAATGACATATTTTTGCATATGTTAAAAAAGTGGTGTTGGGTGTTCAAAACCTCCACTAATTGACACATTTCAGTTCATTCCTGGAAAAGATCTCCCCTGTACTCCTGCTTGAAAAAGTAATTGCAAAATTCAATCACTGCCACTCTCTCGGAGTGACAGAGCCAGGAGGGCCTTGGAATGAGGAGGAAAGGGACCTGAAACTGGCCCAGCTATGCCCAAGCCTCCCGGGGCCCAAGGTTCTTACAGTCAGAGAATCCCCCAGAGCAGCCACAACTCGAACATCTGCGGGCCTCACGGCATGCACTGGAAAGATAAGTGGACACTCTTGAGTCTGCAGGAAGGAAGCTGGAGTTGGAGTCTAGTGCTTTTTGCTTCAAGCAAGACCAGAAACACAATCTACATGTACATTAGGGCCATGCGGAACTGGGTTTCTGTCCTGCCACAGAAGCAGAGGATGCATGAGGAGAGTTTCCCCATAACTAACCCTAGACCTGTGTCAGGGGAGAGGGGAGAGAAATCAAAGGATGGAAGGGGAAGGGAAGGATGGATAGAGCAGGATCCACCACTATAGAGCTAGCGGTTTGAGAGGCCAGCTGTGGCCTGAGGCACTGGACCATCAGAGGTGACACACAGGGCCTGTTGACAGCCCACCAAGAGCTGGGTTCAGGATTTCCAACAAGAGTCTGAGTTAAATCATCTGGGGCCTTTCCCTCCCCTGTTATTCTCCCCCCAGTCTCTTCCAAAGAGCCCAGGAATCCTTCAGGCCTTACTGTAGGCTGTAGTGACTGCAGAGCCTAAGGTCACAAGTCCCTGGCCCTCTGAGCTACACCACCCTCTGAGCCACCCCCTCATATGCTTCTCCACTTGTGCATCCTCTTAGGGGGTGAAGCAAACAGCTCCCAGCAGGACATTGCCACAGGTCACAGGAAGGCAAAGCAGGTACACACTCCAGACAGAGAGTAAGCCCTAGTCACACCGTGCCATGCAGTGAGCTATGAAGAGTCTGGCCAGACTGCTTGCTGGTGTGTGAGTCCTTGGGAAAGGGCCCTGGATCCTGCTGTCATGGGGGCATACCTGAGGTGGGGGGTGAAGCAGAAGGGATTCTGTCCCTGCATGGAAACCAGGTCCCGTGGCTCTAAGGGAGCAGAATGAATTGCGGAATCTCAGAGTTGAAAGGGACCAGAGAGGTGGGCTAGGTATCAGACACACTCACAGGACTTTAAAAAACTAGACGGTTCTACGTCCTACCTCTGGGGAAGGGTCTCAAAAGGTCATTTGATGGTGGTTCCCTAGGTGATTCTGAATACCAACCAGCTTGAGAAAATTTGTTATCTAGTTCAGACTCTTCCTCCAGCCAATGAAGATTCAGAGTTTCAACAAACGACTGCACCTAGGCGACCTCCACTCCTATCCCAGCTTTGCTCCATTACATCTCCATTACGTCTTGGGTATCTCCATTACGTCTTGACAGGCTATGGTTTGATGGGCTGGTTGCCTGTCCAGCCATTAGCGATGGACTTTACTCTGCCCTCCACCTTGGCTGGAGGTGCAGGCCAGTGGATGGTCTTTATAAAAGAGTGTGACTCCCCATACCCCGGACTGCCTGTTGGGAACTCTTGCCCACTTTCCCTACCCACCCTGTTGGGCCAGTTCCTGCTCAGGGGCTTCCCACCACCCTGCCTACTGAGTCCAAGGAAAGCAATCAGCAGGTACCTGGGCGCTGTTCTTGTAGGTGCTCAGAAACGGCCGGTCCTGTGGGAAGAGGGGCATAACAGCAGCACATTTGGTTTCCTTGTCTGTTTACCATCCTGCAGTAAGTGTCCACCTAGACGCACACCCTTGGCCTCCTCAGCTCTACATTCTGACACCAGGTTCTCCCAGCCAGGCTACCCAGTGGGTGTTCCCTCCCAGGATGCACTGGGTCTCTACAATCCAAATCCAGCCCCAAACCTTAAAATAAACCATCAAGTGACTCTCAAGAAGGCTTATGTCATCCCTCCTTTGCCATCCCGCTGGCTGAGGATGTGAAGCTGCCTCTCTTTCTCCATCCCTTCCCTTCCCCAAAGTGCACCTCTTTCTGTAATTGAAGTCCTTGTCTCCACTTTCTGGGCTCCCTTGTTACCCCATGCCCACCCTGCCCTGAGGCCACATGGCCTCCTTCTTGCCCATGCAAGAAATTCAGAGTTTGGTCCTTTCCCACGCAAGCCCTGACACAGTGGTTCCCATTGTCAGGTCTTGGACCCTTCTGGGTACAGAGAGGAACTCCTGGGGGTGACGGCAGCAGCTGCAGAGCTCCAAGGATCTTTCTGACAGCATGTGGGCAGGGGTCTTGTTCCACATTTCCTTCTCGCTTAGTGTCTGCTCTCCTAATTCCAGCTTCCATTTTACCACCTGGCCTCCATCCTCCATCCAATCAGATATCATTCTAGTTCTTTGTTTCTTGCTCTTCCCAGATTGTCATGGAAGTGCATAAAGACTGGGTATCCTTCTGTCCCATCTGCCCCTGAAGTTCTCTCAGGGTCCCAGCCTTCAAGATGAGAACTAGACGTGGCTGCCATGTCCTCTTGCCTGCTCAAAGAAGTGGTATCCAGCTTGGACTTATGCCAGAGTCCCCTGCCATGCAGAGAGACAGGAAGACTCCAGGGCCTCCAGGTCGCTGGGGATCCTCATCCCTCTCAGGTCAACCAGAGGGATTATTTTGAATGGTTAACCTGGGGCGTTGAATAGGCTGAATCGGTGGGCAGAGCAGGGACTGGGGTGAATGCCTGGGATGAAATGAACTAAGAAGCCTAATGAGAGCCAGGACCTGGAAAAGATGCTGTAATTTGAGGTGTCACGGCATCGTGCTTCTCACTGTACCTGGTCTGGACACACAATGTCGATCTTCTCTTCAAAATTATGCCTTCTTGTCTTCTGGCCAACAGGTTCCAGCTGAACCAAGAAGCAGGAATATGGGGAGTGAGAGAGAGGCAGCCAGAGCCGGAGGTCAGGATGCAGGCTGGGGGTGGAGGGGACAAGGGAACGGGACCTGGAGGGCTTCTCCTCCCTTCGCCATCTTACCATGTTTCTCCAGAGGGCAGTGGCTGCCCGGGCGTGAGACTTGCTGCTGAAGTGAAAACAGTCAGGGGCAAAGAAGGAGTTGTCAGGCAAGCCCTCCTGGTCACCAGGCAGAAAAAAAAGAGGCAATTTTAGAGATTTCAGATGGCACCACTGACACTCAGAGCAGCTGTGAGTCATCTGTGGGTTCTACACATCCAGGACGCATCCCTATTTACCGAGGTCTTTGGCATGTTCACTTTTTCAAGGAATGGCTGCACAACCACCGTGAAGTCTTCTCTGGTGTCGTAGCGCCCACTTTCAATCAGCTGGTGAGTCTTCTCCTGCAGAAGGAAAAGGAGGCGAGTCAGTGGTCCTCTGGACACCTGCTTGGCCCTGGATCCATCTCTTCTCTGATGCAGAATTAAACAGAATCTGTCTGGTGGGTAAAATCAGACTTCAGTAAAATCTCATCTGATCAAGAGCCAGATAGCTAATTTTTGGATCAGCCCCCATCTCAACCCTTGGCCCCCCCTCCACTGCAATTTTATATACTTGATTCAGGCTGTGAAAAAGGGCAGGTAAGAAAAACTAAGTCTATCAGCTTGACTCCCTTTTAAAGCTATTCTGATTACAGCGTTGGGGCTGTGGTGTTTGATTAAGTGGCACTTTGGATAATCAGAAAAATCAAAGGTGAATCAACAACATTTAGTGTGTATTGGTGTGGCTTGTGCACGGGGTGTGTGTGCACATGTGTGTGCTGCTCCGAGGCGCTCAGATCCATCCAGGAGGGTAACAGAGCAGTAACCCTCACGGCTGCTCCCTGGGCTCCATTCTGCGAAAACCAGACACCCGAGTTATAGCTCCCACGTCTGCCAGACTCTGCCATTTCACTGCTCATCAGGATTTCTGGCACTTGGGGCCTAGACTCTGGCCAGAGAGGGAAGTCAGGAAGTTGGGAATATTGGCATGGTCACATCAGAAGTCACCAAGCGCTCATGGTCTTTTCCCAGGGTCAGCAGAAAGAGAGCTACATTGCTGGAGAAGACTCATGCTTGACCTCCTGCACCATACTCCTCAGTAATAGGAAAAGTCTTGAGAAAGTCATGATGGGCAGGGAAAAAGGTGGCCTCTCCAAAGAGGAGAGGAAGGTGCTATCGTGCTAACTAGCTGTGTGACCTTCAGCGAGCTGCTTCCCTCTCTGGATTCCTTTTTCTGATTGAAGGATGGAGGATGGAGGATGTTGGGTAAGGCCTAAATCATCTGAGGGCCCTTCCAATGCTACTTGGCCTCATAGTTGGACAATTGAAAGAAATAATGTGCAGAGCCCCTGGTGCATGGTAAGTGCTAAATAAATTACTATGATTATTAATAGTAAAGGTCACCTCTAGGGAGAATGATGAGAACTATAGCTTTTGCAGGGAGTAGGGACTGAGATGATACTGAGAGGGTGTGATGGCCTCATGTGACTGACACCTGAACATCTCCAAGGCAAGATCAGGCCTGGGAACAGCTAGCTTATTGACAGAGGTCCAGGAAGGTCATTGTGGTGCATATAGGCATCTCTCATCATCTGTGGGGGAACTGATTCCAGGTTCAGCAGGAATACCAAAATTCATGGATGTCCAAGTTCATTACATTAATGGTACAGTATTTGCATAGAACCTATTATACTTGAAATTACCTCTAGATTACTTAGAATACTGAATACAGTGTAAGTCCTGTAGAAATAGTTGTTATACTGTATTGTTTAGGGAATGAAAAATGGCAAAAATGTCTGTACATGTTCAGAACAGATGCAATTTTTTCCTGATTATTTTCCAGCTCTGGTTGGTGGAACCCACAGATATGGAATCTGCAGATAGGAAGGACCAACTGTATAGCTCTTTCTTTTTGACTGCTCAGCATCTGAACTGACTTCCTGGGTTTAAGTTCCCCACTGTAGGAAAAGCCGGCTTCCCACTGGAGAAGCGAGAAAAGGCAAAGGCTCACTTTCCCAACCCCTCTTGCAGAGAGGGTGTGGGCTCCCCCACCCAGGCTCAGTCTCAGGCACACCACAGAATCCATTCTGCCAAGAGTAGCATTTGTCTCCAGTTCCAGGGAGCAGCCACCACAGGATATCCACCTTCTCTCCCGTGGATGAGGTCTCTGCCTTCGTGTTGATTCTCTGGCTTGGTCCTTAGATTTGCATGATTCTATGATTCCTAACAGCTTAGCCTCAGACCCAAGCTCCCTGACTCTTCCAAAAGTCTGCTTGAACATTACATCTGCTGAAATTAGCTAAAATCTGCATAAACTTCTGTGGCTTGCACCCAAACCCCCATGGGAACCTCAGCTGTCTTCTCTCTCTTGGTAAACTGAAGTATGGACTTCCTCACCAGAGTAACAGGTGACTTTTCATGGTAGAAGACAATGGGGCTGGGGAGTCAGTCACCAGAGGATGATAAATAAAGGTTCATTTCTCTGAGCCCCTGACATGCCAGCAAGTATGGCTGACCCTTGACCCTTTGGAGGAGTCCATAGACTTCTTTTTTTTTTTTTGGTTACTGGGGATTGAACTCAGGGGCACTCCACCACTGAGCCACATCCCCAGCCCTATTTTGTATTTTATTTAGAGGCAGGGTCTCACTGAGTTGCTTAGGGCCTCGCTAAATTGCTGAGGCTGGCTTTGAACTCTCGATCCTCCTGCCTCAGCCTCCCAAGCGCTGGGATTATAGGCGTGCGCCACCACGCCCGGCTTCCATAGATTTCTGAAGGCTGCAAGCCCACTGTGGAAGGATGGCCACCACGGTCCCCTTCAAATGACTGGACAATTATTTAGAGGGTAACTCTGGACAGTCCAGGGAGTCAGCTCTCTGATCAAAGATTTAGCAATGAAAGAATTAAAAGAACAATCCACGAGAGGCCATCTGATGATCCCTTCTCCTTGTGCTCTCTAGGAACAGCTGTCCCCAGGGATGGGAGGGCCCAGGGAGTGCCCGTCCTCTCAGGATCCTCACCACCCTGTAGGGAGGAGATGTCGCAGCCTGTTTCCTGAGCTTCAAGGTGACAGCAGCTCAGAGAGTAGTGATTGGATCTAGGAGGATTCACACTGAGCCTTCTTTCCATGATACACATTTGTCATGACAACTGGAAACATCTGTTTTCATGTAAAAGCCAAGAACTGGGACTTGGTGAAGGCGTCCTGTGACTTGGCTCTGTAGCTTCATTCAGATAAACAGAACCGCAGCCTCTGCTGCCCCATGGGGTCTTGAGATTTGCACACCAGTCAGGGTCAAATCACCCAGCCTGGACTCTTGACCAGAACACAGCAGTTAGCCCACACAGCAGTCCCGGGCAGTCGCAGAGTCTGCCCAGGCTCACCTGATACTTCTTGTTTAGATCGATGAGGGAGGCCAGTTCTGTTGAGCTGTCATCAAACTTTAGGACACAGGGACACAGAGATCTGCAGATGAAACAGAAGAGATGCCCCAGCCCACAAGACACCGTCTGAATAAGCGATGCAGGAATGTCGGCTTGAGACTCTGGATGGATTTCAAATCTATGCTAAGGGTCAATGATGGTGTCCCTGACCTAGATTTGCTCCTAAAAATGAAACAGTTACTTCTGACAACTGTAGGAGGGATTGTTGTAGAGTTGAGTCACCTTACAGCTATCTGAGGCCCGCCCATCCTGTGCTGAGAGGTCCACATCCTTCTAAATAGTAATAGTGACAACAATAATCATTAATGTACGTTAAGTGATAACTGGGCCAACTTGGGTATTAACTTGTTTAATCTATGGGTATTAACTTGTTTAGTCCTCCCATTTTATAGATGAGCAACTTGAGGCTCAGAGTAGTTAAGTAACTTTCTTAAAGTCACAGAGCCATACAGATGCTGAGTGTGGGAGCAGGGACTTGAACAGGAGTCTCTCTGGCTCTGAACCTGAGCTCTGAGACTCTGTACTAAGTTGTTCTTGTGCTTCTGTCCCATTTGCAGCTCTGTAGTGGCTAGCCATCTGCCACATCTGGGTTTTGGTCCAGAGGGATGAAGTGATAATGGTACAGGTGGCTCAGTGTAGACCTAGCCCCACCAAGGACAGCTTGGCCACTAAGGATGGCAGAGGCAGGGCAAGCAGAGCACCGGAGAGTCACAGGATAAAGTGACCCTGAGTCCAACCAACTGTGATGCTCACTGACCGAGCCATTTCAGATCTTCAAACGGGCCTGGCAAATGCCTACTCAGACCTTCAGTTTTAACAGTCTAACAGCCCCTGCAGTGACCAGTAGCAAGCCTTTTTGGAGAGCTTCTCTGCAGTGGAATGAATACCCCTGTGTGGCCCAGTGACTGGGGAAAGTGGGAGCCAGCGAATGAGTCAGCAGTTGAAAATAGCATGCCTGGCACCAGCCGCCTTAATGGGCGCATGTCATCCGGGAGCCTCCAGTCTCTGCTCACGGTCCCTGATGATTCCCCAGGGGACCTGTGCAGTCTGGGCCCCCTAGGTGAAGTTTGGCATGGGTTGTCAGGGGATTGCCAATGTACCCCTTAATTTCCAAGAGCAAATCTGGCCCTTGTGAATTATTCATTCAGCGATTCAGCAAACAGCTGCTGAGCCCCTGTGCTGTGCTAACTGTGACTCAGAGTTCACGGGTCGTGGGGAATAATTAAATAATTACCGCGTGATGTGCTCAGGGATGTGGTAGGGCCTGTCCAGGGATTCCGAGTTGGGGGTAGGGTTGCACAGCCACTGTGACCTGGGCTAACGTTTCACATTTTTATAAGAAAGAATACTGTGGCAAATGGGCACACTTGGGTTAGAAGGACATCTTATTCCTGAAGGTCATGGAAACGTGAAGTACTAGAGGGGGAAGCCATCTTTATTTGGCCTTGGAGGCTAAGAGATGGAGAGAGTCTCTCAGGGGCTTTCCCAGGACCAGGCTGCTCTTTCTTTGGGGAAGACTCTGTCCTCTGCACACTGCTGACTCTGATCTGGCCACCTTGTTCTTTAGCAAGTGACAATGGCCCTGTATTTGTGAATGTCCAGCCTGGGGTATACACACCAACTGTCTGTCCTGGAGATGGGCTGACCTCTGGGAGGGGATGGGGATTCTCTGGACACACTGAGAAGTAGGCCTTAGTGTTCCTTGACCCTTACCATATGGTCGACTCATTCCTAATGCCTCACTTCCCCCACATGGTGTCAGAAGCAGGGTAGGTTCCATGTGTGGGTAACTGAGGCCTATGCCCAGGTCAAAACCCCTAGGATGTCCCCCCATGAGACATTTTCAGGTTAGAAAAAGAGTGGTCTCAGCACTCCTCACACTCTGCCCTGGGGTATTCTAATGAATCTGTTAAGGGTCCACAGCCCTTTCTGGAATTGGAGAAGATTCTGTCTGACCTGAGGATCAGCCGTGGGCAGCTGACTTTATTTTCCTTGTACAGTTCCCTCAGGCTGACAATCTCAAGCACCTTTACCATGTTCACAAATGCCCGGGGAACCTGCAAAAAGGTAGAGTCAGTCAACAAGAGGATGAGGCTGGGTGACTCCAGCCTCCTGTGTGGACCCAGGGCCTGCTCCTCCTGCCAGAGTTCAGATCCAGGGATGTCTGTCTGGCCCCATCCACTTCCTTCATCCTTCCCTTCTCCCTCCTCTCAGTTCCCTGCGGAGGCCTGTGCCCTCGGTTGCTGGGGACCAGACACAGGACCTGCCAGGAAGGTGCCCAGACCCAGGACCCAGAACTGACTTCAGCTAGGTCAGAGGCCCCAGATGAAGGCTGTGATGGAGCTGCCCAGAAGGTATGCAGTCCTGCCTCCATACCTCAGCATGGAAGATGTCCAGAGCCTCCTTGATGTTGTTGGTGAAGTTCTGGGGAGAATGTCGGGCCTGCAGGAAGAGAGAGAATCTCCTGAACCTCATTTATCCTGATCTCTCTAGAGACCAGGGCTATTTTCTCTGTCAGCTTCTCCTTTACCTGCATTTTAGTCAGAGCAGGCAATATTGAAACAGAGGGTTTATCTTTGGGGGTCCCGTCCTTGATCCAAAGCCCCTGGTCCTCAGGTAAATGCACTTTCTTTTATATGGAACTACAGAAAGTTCTGGATCTCCTTTACATCAACCAGTGTAGTGCTTTAGCTGCGGCATATCCCATGTCTGTCCCTTCTGAAATAGAGGTGTTAGAACAAACGACCTCTGAGATCTCCTGCACCCTGACTTTGGGGCTTTGGGTGTCTGGGTGCCACATCTTAAGCAAGTGCCTTATGGAGATAACAGGAGGGGACGAGGGTCTCATGGAACACCTGCCCCCAAGCAAGAACACTTTACTCTTCTTTCTCCTGCTCTTGCTCTTTGTGGTTTTCAAACTTTTGTTAAAGCCATGGAACTCTTTCTCTGGCTGAAATCCAACCCAGAGGCTTGCTCTATGAAGCAGATCACAGCTGTCCCTCAAAGGAGCCCAGGAGGGGCCCATGGTCCCAGCTCCCTGCCTGCCTCTTCCCTCCCTGTGGGTCTTTCAGATCACAACTTGAAAGGCCCTGGCCCCATGTGATTTTGATGGAGGAAATGGCTCTGTGGGCTGTGGGGCTGGGAGCCAGGCTGCCCTTCTGGGCAGGCGCTCACAAGCTGCAGCAAGATCACCACCTCCCACACCTCCTTCTGCCTGCCCACCACACCCATCTTTAAGCCCCGGCTGGGAAGTCTTCTGCACTGTTCTCTGACGACGGCCACCCCACGCGCATACAAGTACCACTGACTCACACTCCTGTGTGCAGCGCCAGAGCACATGGCGATGTTTGTTATTGTAAATTTCCTGTGTCTCCTCCTTCCCCTGCAGGGCCAGCTCCAGGACAAAACCTGTTTCATTCACTACTTCCCAGCTCCTAGTGCAGTGCCCCGCACAGTGGTGGGTGCATGGGTGCCAGACTTGTCAGTATGGCCCTAGGGGTTTCTTTCTGGTCAGAGACACTAGGGTTCCAGGAAGAAGTGCAGCAACCTGGCTCTTGGGCTTCCCATGAACCCCAAATCATGTGACTCTGAATCTAGCCTAACCACCCTTCTAGGAAATCAGCTTTATTCATACAAGTGACAGCACAAAAATATGACAAGGCTGGACTTATAATTAAGGAGCTGACTTCTGATTGTGTCTGAAGACAGGCAAGACTTCTCTAGATCATGGGAATATTATCTTGGTTTCTAGAATGATATGACCAGGCTCCCTTGTTAGCAAACTTCAGCAGGATCGATCTTCTAAATCCTGCTTGCCCTATTGCATCTCTCCCTGGAGGTGAATGCCCTCTGAGTTTCAGGGTTAATCTCAGACTGGATCCGATGAGCCCTGTCTGACCTAGCTCTGCTGCTCCAGAAGCCAAGCAACCAACCATGGAAGTTCTTTTGTGGGAGGGAGTCTTAAGCTGAAGGGCCCACAGACCTACCGGTTCATTGCAGAAATCACAGAGATCATTGCCTCCTATAAACACGGTGATTATCTTCCAATCCTCCTGAAAATGGATCCTCTGAAATGAATATGAACAAGTAAGTGCCTGTCTCAGAGTCAAATCAAGGAAAATCCAAAGTGTTGAACACTGGAAGGGATGGATCTTCACACATCAGAGAATTTAGTGGACATTCATACTTCCAGTTCTTTGGTTTTGGGTTCTTGAGATCATAAATGCTAAATGGTTCACTTAGTTTTGATAGAGTCACTGGATTTCCATGTGACTCTGTGCACACAGTGGCACACAGGTCAAAGTTTTAAATTGTCCCAATGGGAGTAGATGCAGGTGTCCTCTGAGCTTCATTCCTGTCTCTAGTATGGTAAGGTATGGGTGGGGGACAGAGAAGCTGGTCCCTGCCCTGGGGAGGGAAGTTTTATTCTGGGGTCCTCTAAAACCCTGGAATACTTATTTTTCCTTAAGGGAGGAAGGACCATCTCCCATTAAGAGGGAACGCTCCAAACTCAGATCACACACTAAAGTCAAGGCTCTCTGTGAACAGATCAGCTGCAGATGCTGGTCAGAGCAAGATGGCAACTCCAAGCACATGCTCTGCAGAAATTTCTTCACCTTTGGAACCTGCCTCCTCCAGGAAGGACCTGGGGAAGTATTTGAAGTCACAGGGTTGGGCAGAAGAGGCTGGCCATATATATTCCATAAATGGTGGCCCAAGAATTTGTGGCCCTGGCAACCTCTTATGTTGTCCCTGGTCTATGTAACCTTGCTTCTCTGGCCTATGCTTCCAAAAGAGGTGGAAGGAGAAAGATGAAAAAAAAAAAAAAAAACAGAAAAGTTTGACATAAGGATAGAAACATTCTGAAACTTACCAATAATAGACTTTGGAGCACACTAAATTACATACAAAATAATTAATCCCAATCCCTCTTTTTAAAATTATTTTATCCCCTTTGGAATAGCTCCAAAAAGTCTGCATTGAGAATCTGCGTTCAGTTGAGGGAGAACCTCATGTTTATCTTTCGGAACCCAGCTTAACAGTCTCCATCCCCTTCCATGGATCACCAAGCAGAGAGACCTGCCTTTTCTTCTGTCCCCCTACTCTACCTTACACATAACCCTCTTTATA
Organism: Glaucomys volans; assembly: GCA_020662805.1. NCBI lineage: Eukaryota > Metazoa > Chordata > Mammalia > Rodentia > Sciuridae > Glaucomys > Glaucomys volans. The sequence goes on from JAJEJO010000117.1 coordinate 14,746, forward strand.
GCCTATGTCAACTGGTTCATGATTTTGTTCTTCACATTGGTCCCCCCATGAGCTCCTCCTGACAGCAGGAGTGTGCTCGACTCCTCTGTGCATTTCCAGCCTTAGCCCAATGCCCAATGTGTTTAATTGGAACAGCTGGCTGACCAACCGAATAAGTGACTGGGAACCCTCTTGTCAGAGAGCAGCCATCCAGGCCTGATTCCCATGCACCGCTCACTCCACAGCCCACTTCTGCATCCACGGGTTTACCCTGCCTCCTTCCTATTCCAGTGAGTCCCTCCCTGATGCCCCAGACTCACCGTGTCATTCTTCATCAGGTCCACCAGCCTCCTGGCCTGTGCTGCTAAATTCCTGTGGGCACACACAGGAGGAAGTGGGGTGAGGAGCAGGCACTGGAGGGAAACTCAGCAGAGAGCAGAATCAGATACAGACCAGGGAGCTCCTACAGGAAAACAGCACTGAAGGCCAAGATGCAGAGCTCCCTCCTCACTCAGGCGCCACGGGGGATGGGGAGGAGGTCAGTGCTTGGGAAGAGCAGAGCCCTGCACATCTGAGGGGTGACTTTCAGTGTGACTGTTTTGTGACAGCCACATTAGATGATTTACCTTTCTTTCTCTTCCCAGCCAGGCCTGTCCAAGGCCAGCAGGTCTGCATGTGGGTGCTTCACGTCATGCACAGCTCAGCACGGGCTCATTATGGCAGGTGCCATGGCCTCAGCACCCCCCTCACTGTCAAGGTGACATGTTAAGTAGGACATACCTGGCTTGGACACTTAGTTGCTTCTTGGTAATTGCTGGAAAGTAACCTAAATTCTCAGTTTACAAATGGAGAAAAACCAACCTATTTTAGAGGGTCCTCAGAGGGCAGTAGATAAAATCTTAAAGCAGAGCCCCAGAGCAAGTGTCACCCTTGGTGCAGACAGTAAGGGCTTGAACGCTGGTCCCACCATTGACCAGCTCGGAGGCTTTGCAAAATACTTTAACTTTGCGAACCCTCAGATTTCTTTTGGCACTGTAAATAGGGATGGTAGGAAGGCCTTCTTCAGAGGGTTTTGGGAGAATTAAATTAAGTGGCATAGAAGCACTTAGAGCAGTGCCTGGCACATGGCAAGCATCCCGTAGATTATTTCTACCGTCATCACCACCATCACCACCAATGTGGTCCTTGGTGCAGCACTAACAGGAAACACCAGCTGTCCTCCTTTTTCCTCTTACTACTGGCCCAACCAGCCTGATCGTGGTTGTGGCACACTAAGAAATCAGATAACCTTGGAGTGCCCTTTGAGTAAGTAACCTAACTCACTGGGGCCTCAGTTCCCTCATCTGCAAATCTGAGTCATCAGGCCTGCTGCTCTATCTGTGGACCAGGGTTGGACTGGACCTCTCCCAGCCTCTCTACTTGATCATGAATACAATAGGGGAATCCACCCTCTGCTCTCTCCCTCTCTCAGAGTCACAGGGATGACAAACATGAAGGTGCTTTGTATCTTGTGTTCTGCAGTGTGTATCTGAGGGGTGACGATTGGGCCTGGAATAAAACCTCAGGATGCATGGTCAGACCATGTGGTCAAGTGGATGCATCTGTTCAGACCATTGAGCTTCTTTGTACTACGGTTTCAACTGTCACATGGGAATGATGATCCCCAACCCTTCCTACCACCCAGGGTTGCTTGGATTGCTTGTATGAAGGAACCCAAAGGTCTCAGAAGAAGCAGGGCCAGAAATCCAGGGCCATGTGAATCATGCTCATTTTGGTGACTTCTGTATTCTTGACTTTGAGGTTTTATTTCTGATCATGCTTGGAACTGCCTTTCCTCTTATGTTACCAGCTACGTATGCTTGGAAAATAGCAAACTTATGACAATATTAAAGCAAACTCAACATTTAAAGCCTTGCACCCCCACCCTCCACCGAAAGGAAACAACCCACAGAATTAATTATAAAATCTATTAGGCTTTGTTTGATCCACTGTCCTATCAGGGATAAATGAGAAAGCTACTGAGATGTTTGGAGCCTCAGGGGGTGTTGAGAGTTGGGAGAACATCAGGGAATCTAGGAACTACACAGAAAAGTGAGGTTCATGATTATTCTGGAAGAAAAATAGAAACAGAAGGGATATTTCCACGCATCTTTCCTTGGTGGGGTATGGCATTCATTTGTTCTCAGAGCAGGCAACAAACCCAGAAAGCACACAATGTCTAAAATCTACAGTGCAATGGAGCCAGAGGATCCGGGAAAGCTGACTTGCTTGCTCTTGGGGACCAGCTAGTGGTGCCCATGGACCACAACATAGGGACCTCTGTGCTCACTGGCAGGTTCAAGTGGGCCCTGCAACCCTGCTGCATTTTGGACCCACTACCCTGACCCAATGGGTGTACACTGATTACAGCTCCCCTGAATTTCTGCATTCAAAGTGCCCTTTGAACCTCACAACTGCCCTACAGAAGAGGCTCACAGGCAGCCCTGCCTGAGGCCTAGAGGCTTAGAAGGGCCAGGGAGAAAGCTCCACTCAGACCCAGGGCTCTGCTCCTGGGCTGGTGCTCATGCCATGACACAAGGAGGACACACATGTAGAGCCCAAAGAGCCTGAGTCAAGGACTCTAAAACCGCAGGGGCTCCATTGCAGCTGGGACTCTGGGTGAGGCTCTTACAGCCGCTGTTTCATGTGGATGGGAAACTTACAGATGAGACCAGGAGGTCTGCTCAAAGCACACACCAGGCCTCAGAGCTAACTGTGACTAGCTCCTGGGGCCGGGTTGGGGGTATGCTAGCAGATTTCTGTGTCCAACAGCAAAGGACACCAGGAAAGCCTGGTCCAGCCTCTGACCCCAGAGAACCCTTCCCCAGACCAAGTCTTCCCACCTTCAGCCATAAACCCCAATCTAGGCCAGCCCCCACTGGGGGCTCAGTGCTGTCCACCCCCAGGGTGCTCCTGCTCACTCAGCTTTAGCTCCCGCCACTGCCTGGTTTAAGAAAGCATTAGGAGTGTCTTCCTTCCCGATGCCAGTGGAGAAGCCCTGCAGGGCAGAATTGAATTCCCGGAGGATGTCTGGAAACATAAGGAAGGGAGAAGCATCTTTAGCAAGTACCCAAAACAATCTTCCAATTCCCCCGGATGAGTGCCATTGGGTGCTGGGGACATGCAGAGTCCCCACCCCACACTTGCCCTACTGTTCATTCAGCATGGGAATAAAATGATCAGAAGCCTGTGGCTTACTGTTTAATAAATGTGAGTCTGGGTTAGGAGCTTTCTCAGGCATTTTTTCTTTTTTCTTTTTTTTTGGAACCAGGGATTGAACTCAGGGGCGCTTAACCACTGAGCCACATCCCCAGCCCTATTTTGTATTTCATTTAGAGACAGGGTCTCACTGAGTTTCTTAGAGCCTCACTGAGTTGCTGAGGCTGGCTTTGAACTCGCGATCCTCCTGCCTCAACCTCCGGAGTCGCAGGGATTACAGGCGTGCACTACCACGCCCGGTTCCTCTTTTTTCTAAATACATAAAGCTGTGTTGAGACAGGATTCATGCCACAAAAGCTGCCAATTTAAAAGCACATACAGCTTGATAGTTTTGAGTATATTTGTACAGTCACACAACCCTCACAATTTCAGAACATTTTCATCTCCACCAAAGAAACCTTTGCTGTCAGCGGTCGGTCCCCATTCCCTCCAACCTTCTGAAAACCACTAATTTACTTTGTTCCTAAAGATTTGCTTACTCTGGACATTTCAGATTAAATGAAATCATACATACAATGTCTTTTGTGGCTGGCACCTTTCACCAACCACAATGTTTTCGGCATTCACCCATGTTGTACCATGCATCAGTACTTCATTCCTTTTTATTGCTAAATAATATTCCATGGTATGGATATGCCACATTTTATTTATCCATTCTGCAGTTGATGGGCATTGGAGTTGAATCCACTTTTATGAACATGCTGTTATGAATATTTGTGTACAAATTTTTGCATTGATTTCTCTTGTATACATACCTAACAGTAGAATTGCTGGGCCATATGGTAACTCTTCTTAACCTTTTGAGGAATTTCCAGGCCTTTTCTCTAAAACAACTGTACCATTTTGCATTCACACTAGCAGTGTGTGAGGGATTCCGTTTCTCCACATCCTCACCAATACTCAGTCTGTCCTTTTATTATAACTGCTGTGGACACGAAACAGTAACTCACCATGCTTTCGATTGGCACCTACACAGACAGATGTCCAGCGTCTTTCCATGTGATCGTTGGTTGTTGTTATGTCCTCTTTGAAGAAATGTTATTCATATCCTTAGCCCATTTTTAATTGGGTTGTCTTTTTACTATTGGCTTAAAAGAGTTCTTTGTAATTTCTAGATACAAGCTTCTCATTTAGACATAAGATCAGCGAATATTTCTCTTTGTGTGGCCTTTCTGGATGGTATTCTCTGAAGAACAATATTTATTTACTTATCTGCCACTTGTGCTTCGGATAGCATATCTAAGAAGACTTTGTTTAAATTAAAATCATGATGATTGGCTCCTATATTTTCAACTAAGAGGTCATTTTAGCTCTTACATTTAGGTCTATGATGACCTTAAGACTAAAAGAAATGTACTTCTTTTGTTAAATTGATTCCTAAGTATTTTATTCCTTTTTATGCACTTGTAAATGGAATTGCTTTATTTCATTTTCAGATCATTGATTGCTAGTGTATAGAAATACAATTAGTCTCTGCATATGTATATTTTTATCCATAAACTTTCCAAACTCATTTATTAGTTCTAATCTTCAAGGAGAGACAGTTTTATTGATTTATTTCCAATCTTGATATTTTTCTTTCATTTTTCTTGCCTAACTACATTGCTAGAACCTCCAGTAAGAAGTTGAATAAAGTGGGAAGATCATACATCTTTGTTTTATTCCAGATCTCAGAGGGAGCAGGCAGCCGTCCACCTTCCACCACTAAGCATGACGTTAGCTGTGGGATTTTAGTCAATGTCCTTTATGAGATTGGGGAATTCTTTTTCTCTTCCTACTTCATTGAGTATTTTCATCTCAAAAGGGTATTAGATTTTACAAAATGTCATTTCTGGATCATGATAATTGTCCTTTATCCTGTTTACATGGTATATATTACATTAATTGATTTTGGTGTTTTTTAACTTTGTATTCTTGGACTTGGACTAAACCCCACTAGGTTGTGTGGTATAACCTTTTTTATATATTGCTAGCCTTGGTTTCCCAGTATTTTGTTGAAGATTTTTGTGTCCATATTTATAAGAGGTACCAATCTATGGTTTTTTTTCCCTTGTGATATCTTTGTCTTGTTTGTTATCAAGGTAAAATTCATAGAATGAGTTATTGAAGTTATTGAAGTATTTGCTCCTCTTCTATTTTTTGGAGGCGTTTTTAAAGAATTAGTAATTGGTACTAATGTTTGATGGAATTGACCAGTGAAACCAGAGAAGTCTGGCCTTTTTTGGTGTGTGTGTGTGTGTGTGTGTGTATGGGAAATTTTTAAATCACTAATTTAATCTCCTTACTATAAATCTATTCAGCTTTTTATTTCTTTTTGAATTCATTTCAGTAGTTCGCTTCATCCTGGGAATTTTCCCATTTCCTCTAAGTTATCCAGTTTATTGGGCTTTACCACACTGGACCTACTCTTAACTTCTCACTTTCCCATCTCCCCAACTTTGCAGAGAACTTCTCAGATCAGGGTCAGTACACACTCCAGGGCCTCACATACTGCTCAATAAATGTTTACGGGGTAAAATGAAGTCCAGACAGCTCAGAGAATTGTTTAAAGTCATACCACCACTGAGAACAGAACCCAAGGCAAGAACCACGGTGTCTCAGGTCCAATATAGAGCACTTTCTCCTGTCCCACAGTCTACTAGGAGGTGGGAAAGGAACTAACTGGGTTGCAGGTAAGATATTAGGGCCTCATGTCATCCGGAAGGATGCTCTTCAGAACCAAGCATTGCTGGTTCTACTTAACACTTCACACAGGAATATTGGACTCAATCCTATGACTTCAGTAGAGAAACTAGAATTACCAGATCTTATGGTTTGGATACAAGGTATCCAAAAACTCATGAGTTTTTCCCCAAAAAACTCAAGTGTAAGACAATGCAAGACTCATTCAGAGGTGGAATAGTTGGGTTGTGAAAGTAATAATCTAATCAATGGATTAATCCATTGGTATGGATTAACTAGGTAGTAACTGTAGTCAGGTGGGGAGTGGCTGAAGTAGGTGGTTGCCTTTGGGGTTTATATTTTGTCCCTGGTGAGTGGAACTCTCTCTCTGCTTCCTGATTGCCATGTTCTGAGCAGCTCTCCTCTTCCACACCCTTCTGCCATGATGTTCTCCCTCGCCTCTGTCCCAGAGCAATGGAATCAGCCATTTAAACAGACAGAGACCTCTGAAACACGCCAAATAAATTCTCCTCCTCTAAAATTGTTCTTGTCAGGTCTTTTGGTCACAGCAATGAAAAAGCTGATTAAAACACCGGAGCTATCTGAAAATGGAACGGTTTGTCCTAGGCAGTAGCAGGTACTACATTACCGGAGGAGTCCAGCACAGACTCTTCAGCTATTCAGCAGGAATGTTATAGAAAGGAATGATACACTGGATAAGGCAAGAACTTGCTGGTTCATGCAGTTATCTCTGCCAGGAACATTCCATCCTGTTTCCTTACCTGATAGAATCTGGGTCTTGAAGTTCCTTTTCAGAAGAGAGAGTTAGCAGTCTTCTTATTTATTTCTCCCTAGTTTCGTGCACGGCTATGAGTATGAGTTCATGGATAATCATGAATGTCTTTAGTGATTAATGCTCCCAAAGAGACTTTAGTGATGTCATCAGAACATTCTTCTCCTATTCCCTGAGCACCCAACAGTGGAGTATATGCTGGATTGAATTGAACAGGGGCTCAGGCAGAGATTCTTTTTTGACCTTACATTCTCATAAGTTTCTAACACATTTCCTAGTTATTTCCCCCAAGAATAATTCAGCCCCTGCAATCACATTGTCTTTGCATTTCTAGCAAAGAAAATTCCAAACAGCCACCATTCCATTGGGTTAAGTGTGACAGAGGGATCCACCTGAAGGGCGACGTTGTCTTAATTCTTTGTAAATCACTTTGGAAAAAGATCTTAAACCAGATAATTCCCAACCATCTTGTCTACAATAACAGCCTGGGGAAGAGGAAGCCCAGCAAACTGTTGTGTATGCTGGGCCACGTCACACCCAAGTTAATCATGCTCATAGAAGCATCCCAAACCATTGGCTAGCAATAGGGTAGCCTATTTATAGCTCTTGTGTGTAGACTACAGATCAAAAGGACAGGGAGTACTTGGGGGAGTACAGTACAGAACTGCACCTATTTAAATTCAATATGATATGCCAATAACCCAACCTGATAACAAGTGTAAAGTCTGATCAGTTCTGCCTGCTTGAAGATTAACATCCATATCATCAAAGTTTCAGTGATTTAAAATATGGTTCATGCTACTCAGAAAGCTGAGACAGGAGGATTGCAAGTTCAAGGCCAGCCTGGGCAACTTAGGAGGGCCCTAAGCAAGGCCCTTAGTAAGACATTGTATCAAAATGGAGGAAAAAAAATATATATATATATACACACACACACACATCCAATTTTTTAAAGGGGGTGGTGGTTCTGGGGGTGTAGTTCAGTGGTAGAGTACTTGTCTAGCAAGTGCAAAGTCCTGGGTTCAATCCCTAGTACCACAAAAAACAATAAATAATTTCTTAGCTCCTAAAGATACATTAAAAAGGAATATCTAGGAGAAAAGTTCATGTGAATTAGACAATTAGATCCCTCTCAGGCAAATTTATTAGCCAGAAGACTTTAAGGGGAAATAATTCAACATTAACATTGACTGCAGGTGTACTTTAAGAACAAGCACTGTGGTGCGTATGTATTAAGAAAACCAAAAGATGAATAAGACCCTTCAGAGAATGCAGCCAGGCTTAAAAAACAAAACAAAACAGAAAAAACATTCCAAGCAGGTTGTTGGTGAAGTAATCAAGGAAGATGTTAAGCTCCAAACACGGCTGTGTTTGCACAGCCTGAACAAAAAAGCTTTATCTTTCATTCCTGCAATCACAGCGGTTCATAAAGGCGCACACAGAATTGCAACGGTGGGCGCATCAATGCTTAAACCAGCCCATGTCTCTCTCTGCGCCTCTCGGAAGTTCTGCTCTGAATGAATGACAGGCAAAGTAGAGTGACTTCCCACCCTTTTCTTCTTTTTGAATCGTTTTTTAATAACCTGCATTAAGATTTGGTCTGTGCTCTTTTTTCCTCTCTTACGCCTCCTTGGACAAAAAAAATTACTCCTCCCTCTCTTATCCTCCTCCTTTAAAACCACAAACCCCAAACCCCAAAGTTTTAATCCCACTCCCACAACTGGGCCCGGTGGCAGCCTCGGGGAAGCAGCGCCCCCTGCTGCACGCAGCTGACTCCCGCCGCCCGCGCTTCGCTCCAGGAGAAGTCGCGGAGGGCGCAGGTGCACCCAGCCTGACGCGAGGCACCCAGGCTGGCTGCGCTACTCACTGGGCAGGGTGGTCACGGTTCTGAGGTTCTCGTCTCCGCCGATACTGTTCGTAGGAATCAAGAAAGAAAACGGAGGTTTAACATGCCAGCGATGCTGAAACGCTTCAGACACAATCAGCACAGACCTTTCTCCTGAAAAACAGCCAGAGGGCTGGCGCTCCCCCCATCATTTAGGTAAAGGGCTGAAAAGCAAACCAGAAGACAATGCTTTCCCGCCTCCCACACACTGTCACATCCAAACCAAAACTGGGTTTAAGCTGTCATGTCTGCTTACAAGCTCTGATGACCAGTACGGGGGTGGGGAGGGGAGAACCAGCTTGGTTCCCCACACTCTGCTTTCCAAAGGTACAGTGGCCATCCTTCTGCCGGCCCCGCCCACCCCAATTAGCCACCACAACTGCCCCTTACTATTTTTTTTTTCTGTCGCTTACTATTACTAGTAAAAATACATTTAAAAAATTTTTCCCTGCTCTTTTCCTCCTGTTTAAAAGTCATTTTTAAAGGACGTGATCTAGACAGTAAGCCATTTCCCAATCCCAGGCTCAAATTCCAAGGAGACCAGGGGTAGATGGGTTTCTAGGCATGAAATACCCGGCATTGACCAGAATCCCTGCTTTTCTATATCCCCTTGTTCTGTGCCAAGTGCAACTAGAAGCATTGAAAAGGTCCCACATAGGTTCAAGGTTTAACTCTGTGCAACATGGAAAGGAAACCAAGGATTTGGCACTTGGGTTGAAGCTGGTGTGGGATGGAGACACCAGATTCCAGGCTAAGGAAGCACCAAACATGCCTGAGCCAGGCTTTCAACACACAGTGCGAGTCCTGCTCACCACAGCTTGTGGCAGTGGTTAGACCACAGGTAGAGCAGGATCAGCCTGCCTGAAGAAATATGCGTTGGGGGAATGAGCCAAATGGGGGTCAGGAACCATCTTCTTGGTTTCTTGTTCTTTTAGCATCTGGCTGTGTGATCTTGTACAGGTTACTTGCCCTCTCTTGAGCCTTGCTTCCTCTGTAAAATGAAGGCCATTTATAATGATACCATCTACCATTTAGACCTACTTGTGTCAGACACCGGGTTGAGCACTTAAATTCTCTCTAATCCTAGACAGCACTCTAGCAGTAAGATTATCCCTGCATCCAAGATGAAGAGACAAGCTCAGAGAGGTTAAGTAATGTGTCCAAGGTCACATATAACTGGGTAGGTGGGGCTCAGATGCAACTCCAATTCTCAAAGCCTGGATCCACTCATCGCTCAGACCACTGCCTCCTTCTGAGATTACAACACAGAGGGAGAAACAGGAAACAGAGAGGCATTTCCAACCTGAACCTTGTGTGGTTTTTTCCCCCCAGATTCCTCTTCAGATCTTACCTCCTGTATTTGGGACTCTGGGGGCTTGGGGAAGCTGGGAAAGACCTTCCTCAAATTAAACCTAGAATTTGTCATGGAAAAGAACTAGGAGGCTCATCCTCTTCCTGAACCTGCTTTCTAGAAGGTTCTGGGATCTTCAGGGCCCTGATGTGCCCTCACTCACCTCCAGGACAGGCCTCGGTATTGAGTTAAGACGTCAAGGACATCCCCAGCCTTGGACCCGGCCCCGTTGGCTGCCTGGAAGGGAACCACGAGGCATGAGCTCCCCTGCTTTCCCCAGCCCCCACTGCCCGCCTTCCTGAGGTCCATGTTCTCGTCCCAGCCAGCACCGCCTGGATGCTCTCTGGACCCCACATCTAGGTGGCACCACCTCTGCAGGCACTTCCTGCCTCTTCAGAGAGGAGGGAGAGCTCCCCTGGGGAAGCCTGGCGCTGCGTACATCCTGGGAAAGGCTGTCTGGACCAGGTCCAAGGGCACGTGGCAAGCACAGAGCTCACAAGGAGGCCGTGGCACGTGTTCTTTGGGGGCTATTTCAGGCCCTGTGCTCCTCAGTTTTAAAGTTGTGAAATCTATCATAAAAGGAAACATACCATAATCCTTTCATATCCTGATGTCTCATACGTGTACGGTTTTAAAAATAGCAATACAATGAAATCCCATTCTCTTAGTTCAGCTGATCTAAAAGCAGGGCTTTTTAAAACCACAGTGTGAACCACTCTCCAGGCGCATGTCCCTTGCCTGAAGCATGCTGTTCCTGGGCAGAGCCATCCCAGAGGATGTGTTGAAGGTGCCCCAGGGTTTGCTCCAATCTCCTGTGCCCAATTCCTATGCTACCTGCTAGGTCTGTCACTCCTTCCCAGGCGATCCTGAGCAGCTGTGATTTTTTTTCTTTTCTGGCACTCGAGATTGAATCCAGGGGCACTTAACCACTGAGCTACATCCTCAGCCCTCTTTATTTTTTTATTTTGAGACAGGGTCTTGCAAAGTTGCTTAGGACCTCAATAATTTGCTGAGGCTGGTCTCGAACTTACAATCCTCCTGCCTCAGCCTCCCAGGTCACTGGGATTACAGACATGTGCCACTGTGCCTGGCAAGCTGCGTGATTCTTGATGGCTCCTTTTCCTAAGAGCATCTTTCGGGAGCCCAGGGGGTTGACGGACATCAGACCCCACTGAGCAGGACATGGTTGGATGAGCGTGTGTGAAGATGCCTCTGGAGTAAGGAATTGTGGAGGGCTGTGCAGGAAGCTGGGACAGTACAGGGGCAGGATCCTGGACTTCGGGTCGGGATCCCTGAGTTCTGGCCTGGGCACAGGTTGGGTGGCCTTGGGTACTCACTACACCTTCTTTATTGGTTGAATGTGAGGAAAGTCAGACTTCTTGTTGTGGGGATATTGAGGGAGCTAATGTCACTGTGAACAGGCCACAGATTCGAAAGGTGCCATCCAGTCCTTGGGGAGAAATTGTCTGGAGACCCTGTTCTGTTGACCCAGGGAACACCAGCTGGACTTTGTAAGGAGTGACTACTGAATGCTGCTTGTGTCTGGGGACCTCTAGGATCCCCAGATCCAGGCTTCCTAAGGGCCTGATTCTGTTCTTTGTGGATTGCTCTTTGTGAGATCTAGGGTGTCACCATGGGGCAGCTGCAGAGGTGGGCTTGGTTATCTTTGGAACCTCCCCCTCTTCCACTGACTCCTGTTTCCTCACCCTGCACCTCCCCACCCCATTAGCACTTGTCTCTGCCCCATGGCCTCTTCACCCCTCTCTCACCACCTCCCCTAGCTTCCTACATGGACAGAACAAAGCACTGGGTCTGAAGACATTCTACACCATGACCAGGAGACCCAGCCCAGTGCTGTCCCACCAGTGATGGACTGTGTGACTTCTGCCACCCACACTCTCCCAAAGGTCCTTCCACTTCCCCTTCTCCTTCATTCCCCTTCATTCCAGCATCTGGGGGAAGGGGAATGATGAGGTCAGAGTAGAGGTGGGAACCATGGTGGGCTGGGAATGTTGGATGCTGGGGTGGGCAGACAGAAGGGGGAGCACCTGGAGGTGAGGACTGCAAATGGCAACCTTTAAGAGCCAGGAGTGAGACCTCCTCTCTCCATTTCTTCCTCCACATTCTCAAATCCATCGATACCTCCTCTCTCACCCCTTCCTTCTAAAATCAGAGTAACTTACAGTGAGAGAGTCGCCTATGGCTCCAATGACCTTGATGTCAGCTGGCTTCAGCCTATGAACTGAGAACACAAGCTGGAGTGAATGGCAAGCAGGGTTCCAGGAAAGCTCTGGACCTATCTCCCCTGAAAACCAGTGACCCTCTTCCAGGCAAATGGAGAGAAAGTTCGTTTGTAGTGACACACCTTGGACAAAAGATCTGAAAATCCCATCCTGCTCATAGGGTTGAGCAATGGCAGCCAGAAGCCCAATTGCGGGTCTCCTCCCTGGGGCACCTGAACACCGGGGTGGGAGCTCAGAGGGGACCTTGCTCTAAAAGGGGATTTTCTGCTTTGTGGGTGACATGGATGCTACAGGGTTATTTGCAAGTAATGAAGGAATTGTGGTGGAGATGGAATCCATACTTAATCTATTCTAGGCTCTGATGTTACATCATTTAATAAAAGAGCAACTCAATTTCTCTGGAGTGAAAAAGGAAGTACTTTAAGCACTGACGTTTTTGAGTTGAGGTGAAAGTCACATAACATAACCTTTTTAAAGGTGAACAATCATAATGTTGTACAATCAGCAGCACAATCTGGTTCCAGAATATTTGATTACCCCAAAAGGAAACCCTGCATCCATCAAGAAATCACTCCCCGTCTTCCCTCCCTGCAGACCTTAGCAACTAGAAATTTACTAGTTTAACCTTTGGGGAAGAATTACTAAACTGTTTTACATGGAATTTTATGATTTAAATTTTTTAAACATTCTTAGTTTTTTAAGAATCTCTTGCATTTTAGCACATGCTGTCTTGCAACTATTTACTCCTGTGACAAGCTTGCTGAACACCAGGCAGTGGCTCCTGCTCCAGGGACAACACGGTGACCAGCTCCCAGGCTATGGGGGGTGGGTGGAGGGTGGGCATCCCTACTTATGATAAGCACCACAGGAGGTGCAAAGCGTTGAAGAAGGTCCAGAGCTGGAGGGGTGGGCTCCCCCAGGACGAGGCAGGGAAGGGTGGCAGTGCAGACTTCAAAGAAAAGGCAGCACATGGATTAGGCCCTGGGAAATGGCGAGATGTTTTGGAGGGAAGGTAGAGCTGGTATGGTAGAGTGTGTACAATTTGGCTGAAGTGAAGGGCTTACGAAGGAGACTAACACAAAATACCACTGGAAAGGCAGCCCACTATGGGCCTTTTATTCATGGCTAACAGGTCAGGAGAGTAACACGAATGTTGCTAAGTATGTACCTATGAACACACGTGCCTCTTTCCTATGTGTATCCCCCCCTTTTGCCTGACACGTCAACACGACTCCAAGTGCATTTTGGGAACCACACCTAGAATTCCTCATGCCATATACAACTCCGTCCCTCCAATCATAAACTTCCCTCCCCTCCCCCAATACCTTATTCCCAAGGTCACCCTGATGTTGCCATGGCTCCATCTTTGCCCTCACATATGGATCTGTCACCTCTAGTGGTACAATGATGTTGCACTAAATTGTTAGAATAGTTTTCATGCCTCAGAAGAAGGCTAACACAGCATTAGCTCCAGGGACTGACCCATCCAGGGAAGAAGCCCATCGTTTAAGTGGGCCATTGCTTAAGATGGATACACTGGGGCTGTGCTTAGGAGGCCCCGGGGCAGCTCTCTTTGCTGAATCACAGGCAATGCATTTGGCAGAACTGGACTCCATATAACCCACAGCACCCAAGATCCAAATCATGGCTGAGTGGATACCAGCACAGCAGGCCGTGCTGCAGCCCTCAGCGGAAAGGCTGCTCAGAAGCACCTCAGGTCTTGTCTCCTTCAGTGAGACATCTTGGCTGTACAGGGGTGATCTGTCTGTACAGGGGAAATGCCACGCCCACTGAGCATTTGCTCTCATTGGAAAAGTCCACGTTACTTCCTGTGATAGGACACAAACTGACACGTCCATAGTTCTGAATGTATATATGCAAAATATTCAGATTAGCAGTCCTGACACAGGATCTTGCATCAGTCACCTGATGAGCTTGTTAAAACACAGGTGGCTGGGTCCCCCTCAGAATTTCTGATTCAGAAGATGTGGGTGGGTCCAAATTCCCAGGTGCTGTTGCTGCTGCTAGTCCTCTCTGGCACCACATTTTGAGAACTAACGATAGAGATACTCTTTATTTTTGAAGCTGTTGACAGTGGCCTATCTTTGTGCATGTAGATGAGAAGACCAGGGCCATTCCTGCTCGATCCATGTACAAACTGGCTCACACACAACTGGAGCCACTATTGTAAAGCCCGAGGGTGGGTTCACAGAGCGTCCTCCTTCTGAGTCCTCCCTCCTCCTGGTGACCATGCCTTGAATCCACCCTTACACACACACACACACACACACACACACACACACACACACTTCCACATGCTTATACCAGCTTGGCCCTTCCCAGCCTTCCACAGCTGCTCTGCGTGGTTAGACGAACTACATCAAATCACAAAGCCAACTGCACACGTTAGCACACATCTACCGCCACACTCTATCATGGCGGTGAGAATGCAGTGATTCAGTGAATTCTCTGAACATGAGCTGGTAGGCAAAGGGTAGGAGAAATCTTGGGGGGGCTGGTAAAATATGGAAGGATGGACAGATCTGCTTTGTTATTATGGTTTGCTAAAAAGGTGACTGGAATTGAGCATTCCTTTCTTTAAATTTGTAGTGGATTAAAAAAATACAAACACAAATCAATGTCCATTTCTCTCTTTCTGTGTGTGTGTGTGGAGTGGGGTGGGGGGGTGTGAGTGTGTAGAAAAAGAGAGACTAATTGTTTCTGGAGGGGGTCCTCCACTTGGTCATTTGGAAGGATTCTCAGCAAGAGATAATAAATTAAATGGAGTCAGCCTGGGTGGGAGGAGTTGACTTATCCGAGATTTTATTGTTACAATAGAGTCCAGAGCATTTCATTGGTTTAACTTTCTGCAGACCTTGGTTTGAAATTTATAATGTCATCATATACAACAAAGACACAGCTTGGAAATATAGCAAAGTGCTTTAGAAATTGCTCTCCTTGGAAAAAGTACTATTTAGAGATAAGATTAAATTTGTGTGGACTGATTAGCTAAACATTATCTGGGACAAACTGTCCATTACCTTGAAAGAAATTGATAAACATATCATTAACTCATCCAGATTTCCAGAGAGGGAGCCTCTTATCAGAAGGCCCTCTGAGCTCTCATGAAGTATTATGACTAGTGAGGAAACTGCACAAGAGTAAGGAATGGGGAAACCGTCCCCAGGAAACCCCCTGGAGAAAGCTACCCCCAGGAACAGAGCTGGACATGCTGGTGTTTTGTCTTGTGGAACCCAGCAATGTAAACCACCTGCAGCTCCAATCTGAAAAACCAACTCTTAATTGTCAGCTAGGGCTGCCCAACCCATTCACTCTCTGATATTAAGGATTCGTGAAATTACTTCCACAATGGTGGCAATTCACTGGCACAGAATGGAACCTTGTTTCTGCCCTTGGAATCCTTGGTATGACTTTTTCTGACTATATATTTTACACATAGCAGAAGCTCAAGAAATGTATTCACAAAGAAATAATATAGGCCTGGGGTGCTGGATCTGCCAATTAGTCGGGTCTGCCATTGCACATGGTATACATATATTGAAATGCCACACTGTACCCCATAAGTGTGTGCAATTGTTGTGTGCCAATTAAAATATATATTAATTTAAAAGTAGTAACTTGAATTAAGGCTATGTGGTTTGTGACAGGGATTTTACAGCTCTTAAAGCTTTAAAAGATAACAACCATGGGACAAGGAAACATAAATAAATATCTCAGGGATGAATTTGAAGTTGTTGAAGGCTGGCTACACCTGGGGCTGAGCAGGCTCTTGGCCCTGTGGGGTACCATGACTTCCTGATGGCAGTCTAGATTAACTCACAGGAGCCATGAGCAGGGGGTGACCTTCAAAACAGCAGCAGGACCTTCTGCGTGACCATTACACTGCTGGCTCACAATGGGTTGGGACTGCTAAGAGCAGCCCCCTGGTACGGTAAGTGGGCATTTTTTAGTTTTTGAAGAGTTCAGTGTAGCTAAGTGGGTTAAAAAAATGATACTGGAAATTAAGGCAGGAATCGATGGTTTAAAATGAATGAATCATCCTGGAGATAGCAGCATATAATTAGCTTTGTGGATCCCTATTTTAAAAAGCGACAAAATTTTCCCTGTCCGTGGACTTGGCAGCTTGACCTCAGATAGCCAGCTCCACTACACAGCCACCAGACTACATTCCCTCTTGCTCCTCATGGCCACTTTTATTTGCAGAAAGTTCTTCTCACTGGGAAAACCTTAAGTCAACTACTAGACCCAACATATTTTTTCGTGGCTATCCCAACCACATGCAAGAGAGGGCCAGCTAGTAACATAAAATATTGGTTCGAGTGTCTACAAAGTTGTAAAGCCTGGGAGATGCCTGGAAGAGTCGAAAGGGCAGGGCTTGCTGGTGGAGTGAGCATGTCAATGCACATGTGCACAAGGAAAATTGCACATGTGCATTGGCTGGAAGGGAAGACTTGTAAGCATTTATTTTTTATTGGCTACCAAATGCCAATTATAAAAAATTGCATAATCAGCTCTCTGTATCTCATCCCAAAGCCTCATAAATCAACGGATGAGGTCCATCACCCATGAACTGTGAAGCATGAGGAGAATGAAGTACCCAGGCTGCCAGAGGTCACAGCCTGTTATGATTGGCAATATCCTACGATGAAATAGCACTTTGGGTGATGTTCAGATCCATGCATCTGTAGATTGAGAGGAACACGAGAAAAGGGGACTGCAAAGAAGCCTTTTGAAAACAATTTTGAAGGCAAAATGGTTATAAGATGGTGCAAAATAATTTTAATGGAAGTCACTTTGGTTGATTTTTTTAGATCTTTTTCAACTCTGAGAATTGATTTGATGAGTTAGAGTAATTCAGTCATTCAACAAACACTTATTGGGCTTCTATCTTATGCTGAGGCATTGGAGGTATCAAGATAAGGCGACCAGTTCCTCCAAGATGTATATCGGAATTGGCAAGACTGCAAGCATTATCTCTAGAAGAGGGAACGAACTCACTATAAACATGATCATTATCAAAGGAAAATAATGCAGTGGCCCTGTGCCTCCTTCTCAATCCTCTCTCATCCATCACAGGTATGGTTAGAACGTGTATGGTTAGTCATAGACCAATAGCACAATGATTAAACATGCTTTTCATTATTGTCCAGTTAGCAGTGGCCATTTTTGTGGATAATACTTTCCAGATTGGACTCCGCAGGGCAGCCAAGCACTCATGTAGGAGTGTTCCCCCAGGTGCAGAAAGTGAGTGTTGTGGTCCCCTGTCACATCAGCTAGCTCAGGGAGCCCTAAATCTACCTAGCTGTTTATTCAAACAGTTCCTATCACCAGGGGATCTCAGATCTTAAGGTCTTGAGATTTCTTGCTCTTTCATCTTCAAGCACCAATAAACACAATGATCTTCAGGGTCAGGGGGTAAAGAAGAGGTTCACATTTTATCTGGCTTTTAGATGTTGAGATACGTCCTGATGGATTGGTTGTCATGACAGAAACATAATTCAGAAAGATTGCAAAATGCTTTATAGATCATCCTTTCAGAGTGATAAGATTAAAAAGGAATAGATTTTATTTCACTGTAAAAAGTATGGCTATTAAAACATTCAGATTGCCATTTTATCTCTATCCAGATATGTATATATGTGTGTTTATAAATGTACACGCACACACACACACACACACACACACCTCTCTATCTCTGTCTTTGAGTAAGGGTTTTTACTTCCTATGTAGAAGGTTGATCATTTAGTTCTGCTGTTAAAGTCCAGTTGGTAAACTAATCAAGAGGAATGAGTTATCACCAAGTGTGAGGACAAGAAGTCTAGAGATAAATGTATGTGTAAGATCTGTATCATTTCTGTGGTTAGGATGTGGTTTGTCCTGCAGAGATTCAAGTTCTGGGGCCCTGGTCCTTGGTGCAGTGGTATTACTTTAAGAGATGAGATCTAGGGCAAGGTGATTAGGTCTCTGGGGGCATTGCCCTTGGAAGATATTAATTCTGGTCTCACAAAGTGAATTAATTTTCATGAGAGTTATAAAGTGAGGTCACCTCATGCAGTTGGTGATGTGCACACATGACCAATTCCCTTCCCATTTTCTACCACTTTGTGACCCAGTTAAGGGGCTATCACCAGAGACTGAACAGATAGGCCACTTGATGCTGGACATTTAGCTTCCCAAACTGTTGAGTAGATAGACCTCTTTTCTTTATAAGTATCAAGCTTCAGGTACTCTGTTATAGCAACAGAAAACAGACTAAATTCAATAACCTATGTATTATAGCATGGAACAGAGTCAGTATCAAGATTTTTAACTTACTTGCCAATCATTTGACTTAATTTGAATGTGCAAAGTTAATACATATGTGAAGGGCAAGTGTAAGCCATGCCATTTATTTGCTCTACTCACAGAACAAGGAGTCAATCTGACTACAAAGACTTTTCATCTATGGAAGATTCCTTGTAGGCACTGTGACATCTCCAAACTTAATTTTCTATATTTTTGATAATCTTGAAGCATGAGCAGCAATAGATCGACTAGAATATAAACTCCTGGAAGGCACACAGGAGGCATTCAACAATTCTCTAACTAATGAGCAAGTAAACACAGAAATGAGCACATCCGGTCACCCTCCAGGACCAAGCACAGGGCCCCACAGCACTGATGCTCCTGGGGTAATGTATTGAGTCAGGAGAGCTACCATGTGATATCACATAGGCCGCACGCACAAAGCCTTCACTATTAGGTTCCCTGCTTGGGAGAAAAGATGCAGTCCTTAGGCAACACCTTTTTGAGAAGGTTGCTGATAACTGCCTAGAACATTCCATGAGTCTCACATTCAGAACCCAGCAACAGAGATTTGAGAAATACTGAGAGGCACAAGAACAGCATGTCTGTAGGACAGCGTGTACCGTGGGCACAGTGCAGCCTTCGAGTACATTCCTCAGGTAACCTGGTGGAATTCTGGACTGGCTGGTTTTGCTCTCTCTGTTTAAAGGTACTTTTCCTTTCATGGAGAACAGAGTCACTTTGCTTTCAAGGCAGAGACAGTGACTTCAATTCACTCAACTGCCCTTGGGCTCTTTGCAGAACATGGCCTAACGTGGGATCACTACTCAATAAATGCTTCCTGATAACAACGCTATCACATTTTAAATAAAAATCAAATACCTGCATGCCCTTGTAAATACACACACAGGACAATTTCTATTGTCCTTGCAAATCCCCTTGGGAGTAGTTCAGATTGTGTGGGATTAAGACACCTCGCCATCCTGAGGCGGCTCTGACCTGGATGACTTCAGCCTTCACATAAATTTAAAATTCACAGACGCAAGCTGTGTACCTGAGGTGGGGATGGCGTTGGAGGGGTTCCTGTCGGGACATATGATTTCTGCTCCTTCTTTCACCTGAAATGAGACACACAGAGAAATAAGAAGAAATGGATCTTGCTAACTTGGAAACTGGGTCTGAAGTGGGCCTCTGTTTTGAAAAATACCACTTAAGATTAAAAAACAAACAAAAACAAAAACTTGGTGACCTTTAAGATTCCTCCCTTCCCTTCATCCCTCATATCCCACTGTCCACAGCCTCCTTTCCAAGAGCTCCCAAATCCGCTGCCTCCTCTCCAGGGCCTCTTCCCTGGCCTCAGCTCCTTGGTTATTTCTTGCCTGGAACACCGCAGCCCCCCCAGGCACCACCACATTCTGGCCCCTGGCCTCCCAGCCTTCAGAGTCCATTCAGAGTGGCCTCTCTCCACAGAGCACGGCTGTGGTGCTCCCTGCCCAAATTCTCTGGGAAGTCAGCGAGTTTTTTCTGTGTTCTTTATTCTTATGTCCTAAAATCTGGGACTGTGACAGGCACAGTAGATGCTCAACAAGTGCTTGTTGGGAAGAAGTAAATTACTACTCCGTATTAACTTCAGCATGAAGTCCATTCTCCCTCCCATGACCTCAGAGGCCACCCACATCCTATACCAGCAAACCTTGACCAAGGTCTCCAGACCCTCCCAGGCCTCCGTGCCCTGCCAAAGCAGTCATCCCTACTCTCGCCTTCCCCTTTCCTTGCTTCCATTTCCTCTCCCTTCCATCGACTGGGCTCAAACTTAGCCAACCTTCAAGGCCGAAGTCATGGGGACCCTAAGGAAAGCCTTGTTCAGCTTTATGTCTGAGTTAGCTTCTTTTCCTCTGTGCTTCCAGAATACCCCACAAAAACGTCAATTGACCATCCTTAGTACATTGTGCTATAGTTGCTGGTTGACGTTTTTCTTTCTCTCCCAAACTGAGCTGGTTGGGACAAGTAATATCCCAAGATAGGTTTTTATTCTCATGCCTGGAATCAATCTATCATTCTATTTATTCATTCAACAAACAGTTCTTGGTTACTGGCCCTGAATCCCTACACATACCGAGCCTGCATTTAATAAGTGTATCCTGAAGGAATCTATTACTCCCTCCTATCAGATGATAATAGAAACACTTATACAGGACTCAAGCTATGACAAAATATTATAAATGCTTTGTATTTATTAACATGTGATTTCATAACTGGTAGGATGATTACTGTCACTATTTCCCAGGTTTGAAAAACCGAGGCATGGAGAGGTGAAGGACCTTGCTCACTGACACTCAGCTAGCAAGCAGAAGAGTCCAGAGCCAGTTATCTTACACCCCTGTGCCATGCTGCCTCCTTGATGTGACTCAGAGCTATGATACTGGGACACGTCAACACACCAAGTCCTTCACATGGGGTCTCGAGTGGACACCCAGGCTGTCAACTTAGCTTTCGCCACTTGGAGTACATGTTACCCTCTTTCGTCAAATAGGGAGGCAAGGGTCAGACCCAAATTCAATTTGATCCACCTTGGTCCCCAGGTCCCCAAGAACAAAGGCTTGCAACTTGAAGTGTTTCTTGGTTCCTAAGAGGAGTGCAGCATGCGCTATCTAATCTCCACAGGAGGTATTGGAAAGTCACACCTGAGATAAGCCCCAAGCTAGACATGAGAGTGTCCTGGCCTCTGTGGGTGTGGACCACTCCTTAAGGCCTTCTGGTCTCATGCTGTCTGGTTCCAGACTGCACCACATTCCTCAGCTCTTCCCTAGCTTTCTGACCAGATCAAGGGTTCAGATGAGCTTAGAAGAACTTGTCAGACATTTGGGAAGTGTCTGAGGAATCCTATCTTGCATCTAACAAATTGGGAATGGGAAATACCAAGCAGCATGGACACCACACCATGCCACCAGATCAGGTGCCGAGGTGGTTCTAAGAGGAAGATCTGCTTCAGACACCAAAGGAATAGCCACACCCTGGATCCATCACTCTTCCCCAGCCTGCCCTGACAGACCTTCAGACATCTATGGGCAGTCTCTGACAGTCGGCAACTCCCAGTGTGCCCAGAGGTAAATGGAATTCCAGGATGTAAAGAACAATTTGGAAGGTTCCAAAGATTCAACAAGGGGTGCAGCCCCTGGTTCATCTGCTCATTTGTCAATCACAAGAGAATTTTCCTTACCTCAAGCTTCTCTTGGGGTGTTAGCACCCTGCTCTGGTAGTTGCTATTCTTGTAGGTGAACAGATAGGGGCTCTCCTGCAGGAAAATGTAACATGTTGTAACCATGACCCAGAAATCTGTATCCCTTAATAATCAGGGCTTATCATCCCACAATACCTTTGGCCAATGGGGAACATTTCCATCATCTTTCAATAGTGACAAAACCACTGTCTGGCCTCTTCTCTGTGATGCCCATTCATTCCCTGAAGGAGCTCACTTGTGTGTTGAAATGCCCCACTTGCAAGTCAGCACCTCTGGCTCTCTCTACCCTGGATGACCCTGGATATTGGTGCTACTAGGCTAAGTACATGCATCTCGATGAGAAGAGAACTAAATTTTAAGCTTCTTGGCAGCCAAAGCCAAGAGGAAGACAGGGTGAATTATATACTTCTTACTTTCTAGTAACAAAAAATTTACTGGTTGATCAACAGAGCCAAAAATTAACTAGTATTAAGGTAGAAGCCATCTCATTTGTTTATTTTCAGTCATTTTCTTGTCCACACATTTGATAATATGAATTATATACCTGTTACATATCAGACGCATGTTTAAGACACACCAATGACTCACCTTCACAATCACTGAGATGTCATCATCCCTGACTCCTTCTCCACCCAGAGGAGAGGGAGGGCTGGAAATGGCATCTGGGGCACAGAGCCAGGGAAACAGAGACGGTGAGGGAGACCACCCTGGTGGCCAGGTGAGCAGTGACTTTGCTCCTGTGCCTTCCACAGGTGTGGAGGGCCCTGATTCTTCTAGAACTGCTCTAGTGGGCAGCCGCACATGCAAAACTGGGCCCAGACCCAGAAAAATAGACCCAAGACTCTCAGGGGCTAATGTCTCAGTCAGGGTAGACTCCACTTCTCAGCAAAGTCACTTGGACCCTCTCCCCTGACCAACCCTCCTACCTGAGAGGGACATTTCACTGGCTTCCTCTCTGTTGTGCTGAGTGGCTCATCTTTCTGGCCCACTGGCTCCATCTAGAAAACAAGGTGACCTTTAGAACAGAAGGTCTTGCACAGGTCGCAGCCCTCTGAGGTTCCACTGAGAAACACTTATTAGTGTTTCTGAGTTCGACCCCTGGAGCAGCAGCATCAGTGTCACCTGAGTCTGAAGCTCAAGGCTGGGGTGCAGCCCTCAGTGTTGCAACAAGGCCCCTTGGAATTCCGAGGCCCACTCAGGTTGGAGAGTCACTGTTTGAGAAGAATTGGTGGGTTCTTGGCATTAAAGGAACTTCCTGGTCCCTCCCTCCTGACAGTACAGGAGGAGGAACTGAACACAGAGAGGGTGAGATGGGGCCCAGCCAGCTCCACCTGCCAGTCACAGCCAGACCATGACGCTGTTGTTCTGGATCCAAACAAAATTCTCACAGTGGGTCATACAGCTCCCTGGTCAAGTGGGGACCTGTTATAGAGGGCAGTTTTTGTCCTCTCCTGCTGTCTGGCTTTTGGCCAGCTCAGTGATGAAATTTCCCTCAGAGAGGAGAGCAGTTACAGGAAGGAAGGGCAAATCCATAGCTTTTGTGTGTTCTTGCCCTAGTCCCCCTGCCCCAAGCCCATCACCTACATGGGTACCAACAATGTAATGCCATTCTTGGTAGGGAATGAG
Source organism: Glaucomys volans (assembly GCA_020662805.1). Lineage (NCBI taxonomy): Eukaryota > Metazoa > Chordata > Mammalia > Rodentia > Sciuridae > Glaucomys > Glaucomys volans. Next base: position 38,089 of record JAJEJO010000117.1, read on the forward strand.
AACCCACTGCTAGTCACAGGTTACACAGCTCAAGGGAGATAAGTTATGGGGCCTGAGTCAAGCCAACCCACATCTGTAACCAGGATGCAGAGACACAGTGACATGGAACATAGTTTGGCTCCTCACAACCAACCAAGATATCTAGCAATTTCGTAATGAATGGTGTGGTACCAACTCTGATGGCAGCTACTTAAATGAAAACCATGAAGGCTACTCACAGCATAGCAAAAGGTGTGTGATATGAGCTGGGCACAGAGGCACATGCCTGTAATCCCAGCAACTCCAGAAGCTAAGGCAGAAGGATCACAAGTTCAAGGCCAGTCTTGAACTTAGGGAACCCATCTCAAAATGATATTTATAAAAGGGCTGAGGGTGTAGTTCAGGGTAGAGCACTTGCCTAGCCTGCCTGAGGGCCTAGGTTCAATGCCTAGTACCTTCCCCTCCCCTGAAAAGTGTATGCTATGGTAGAAGGGAACCAGAAGATTATAAACTTAGGTAAAAGCAGAGAAGAAAGAAATGAAGGCAGTTGAAGAGTTAGATGAAGGAGGAAGGTTTTTAAAAAGTTCTTTTTGTTGTTTTAAATCATCCAGTATACATAGATAAATGTTTTAAAAGAAAACACAATGGCTTGGAGGCATCTCAGATGTTCTTCTGTATGTGCCTTCTTCTACCATTTGGGAGCCTCATGTTCTGATGTCAGTCCTGATGCCCAAAGAGCAGGGCCCTGGAAACAACTTTGTCCCTCCTGTCCCCTTCTAAGGACTCTGGCAGGGGATGCAGGAGGGTTCTGGCTGGGTCACTCTGTCCGGCTCAGTCATCAGTTCTGATCTGCCATAAGGATTTCAGATCCTTAGCAATTCCTATCCAGCATCTGTGCTCTGTGAACAGGAACCAGGAAGGCACGTTACCCTCCTGGGATTGGCTTCACCAAATGGAAGGAAAGTCAGATAAGAGGGTATAATTAATGTCACATTTGGAAAGGGAGTGGCAGCTCTTTAGCTCCAGGGCTGGGGAGGCACTGGGCTCCCTTTCTTCTTTCAGTTTTATTCTGATGGTGGCAGCTCCGAGAAACAGAAGTTCACACCCAGGATGTTCAGGGCTACCTACAAAGGGCATGTTCAGTGGGCCTCAGTTGAAGGCCACTTGTTAATCTGTCTTGCTTTTATTCTTTGCCCCATCTTTTAAGCATTTAAGCAATAAAATAATCTGGGAAGCAACCTTGAGCAAGCAGTATCTAAAGGATTCTGGTAGAATGGCTAGAGCTGAGCCTATTTTTCAAGGATCTCAAAGAAGGAAAATGTATAGGGTTTCCCAATGAATCAATTTCAATGAAGAACCTTGTCCAAAATATCTCTGTGTGAGTCACAGATGTCCTCCTTGCTCCACCAATCTCCTTTACACTACTGTGACTCTGTCCTCAGACAGGATGGAGAATGGTGTGGTTATTTCAAATCATCCCTCTTTCTTCTGCCACCCTGACTTGCAAAACTGTGCATACACTATTTTTTTGCTTTAGAAACAAGTGGTGTTGGTCTGTGCTTTGACCTCACTTTCTGGTTCTGTAATTGCTTGCATTTCCTTGGTGGCTTCTTTGCCACCAGGAAATTAGCTAGAGTGTGGGAGGGTTGGGGGATGACCCTTATAAGTCCTCTCAAGGAACACAGTTCTTAATCTCTCTGAGCAATTCCCACATTCACTACTCTGCCTGGTGGCTCTAGCACCTTGCTCAAGCTTGGTCTAAGGTAGGAGTCAGTGATTGCTGGAAGGATCGGTGACTAGTTCCCTAAGGGTGGGTCCCTCCACCCTTACCATTGTGTAAGAATTCTGAGAAATTAATGAGGCAGCAGCAGAAAGAGCCTAGGGCATGAGTTATGTCCCAAACACAAAGTCCTCCTCAGCTCTGCCTTTGCCTGGGGGCAGGGTGGGGTCTGTGCAGCTGGGACACTTCTAGGCATGTTTTGGACATGAGGAACTTTTTCTCCTCTGGGCCTCAGAACTCACACTTGTCCCAGGTCTGCGTCAGGGAGGGAAGACATTCATGTGGCCTGTGCACAGCAGCATGTGGCTCTGTGGGCTGCAGAGAACCCTCTTCCTGCAAGTGCATCCTGGGTGTGGTCAGGACAGAAGAGGTAGACAAGATCCCCATGGTCCAGAGATTCTGCTGGCCCTTCTCTGCTCCCACCCAGGAGGGGCCCTCACTAGGGCCATGTGCCTGTGAAAGTGCCTATAAGCACCCCTGGCTCTTCCCTTGGGGGTTCCCATTAGGCCCAACACAGAATCAAGGAGGTAGAGCAGAGTCTTCGGCCCTCCCTGTGCTCCAGAGGAAGACAGTCAGTGAACTGAAGAGCATGGAGGGCCCAAAGGCTTCGTGTTTTCACAAGCCCTCTGAGGTTGGCAGAGGGTCATTATAATCTTGGCAGGTAGAGAAAATGGAGACCCAGCAAGACCATGTGACTCGCCTTGAGAAACCACCAAAGGAGAGCTCGGGTTTTCTGGCTCCTTGCCCAGTACCTTCACCCTAACCGTCACCGTCCTGATTTCTCAGAGATGGGCTCCGGCCGGCAGGAGCTGTTGATGAGTTCCAGCAGAGCTGTGGGATGTCCTGGCATTTTGCCAATGAGTAAATTGGGAAGGGGACACACGGGGGACTCCTTCCTTCTCTCCTGGGCTGCAGAAGCCTCAGGGACTTGCTGGGGTCTGAGGACTTGTTGCGGGGTCTGGAGAGAGTAGGGTATCTACCTGGCCAGGAAAGCTGCTACCTCCTCTTAGACTGCTTGGGAACTGTGCCCCAGGCCTTTGGCCTTGAGAGTGAGACCTTCTATTCCCCTCTGTGTCCCTGCTTCCCTTCCTGACCCTCTACTGGATTGGAAGAAACTGGGCACGCAGTATGTCTATTGGTGAGCACAGGGACAATCCTCAGCAGCCCGATAAAGGTGGTGATTATCATTGCTGCCATCAACACCAAGGACAATAAATAACATGATGAAAGGAGAAAAAGAAAGGAGCCCAGCCCTTTCCCCAGTCTGCTGTCTCCAGTGGACCCTGTCTTGCATTCAAGGGCTTCATTTGTTCTCTGGGCCTCAGTACTATCCCCACATTTCCTCTCTGGTTGGACCAGCCTCCTTCTTCCCCTTGCTGCTGCATCTGGTCCATTCCTTCCTCCATGCTCCTTGTTCACAAAGGTCCTCTGACTGAAAATGCCCTCCCTGACCTCCCCGACACCTCTGCCTCTTCTAATCCCATCCATTGCCTCTCCTGACCTCTGGCTCCATATTGCCTCTGGGCACTCAGACCACTACACCCCTGCTGGCCACCTGACCTTCCGAGCAACACCTCAACACATGAGGATGGGGGCCACACTTGGTGTCTCTTGAATCCTCCTTGGCTCCCAGCATAGGGCAGGCGTGTTGAAGGTGCCCGCTTGCTGGTTGGGAGAAAGGTCACATGGGAGAAGGATGGAGATTTGGCTGAGATGGAAGAATCAGCCTTCTCCCCCAGAAAGAGGGGGTGGCATGGAAGCCCCCCACTGGAGGGGCCAGGTTCTTCTCTGCACCCCATAAAGATCATCAATGGAGTAGTTTTCTGGGGAAATTTCCTTCCCAAAGATCAGACCCACTAAGCAGTGTTCCTGTTCAAAGAAGTCAAGTGCTTTCTCCAAAGGACAGTGTGCCTCCCTGCACAGAGACTGCCGGGGCGGCTCCCCTTCCCTCTGCTCTGAGCCAAACACGTGCCAAAGTGCAGCTGCTCGTGTGCTCCAGACAGCGCACCAGTGGAGGAGACGGAAGAAATGTTTCTAATCCAGGGATGAAGAAAAACAAATTTCTGTCACTAGAATTCTAAAAATAGGGCAGCACTGATGATGGGGGCAGGGATAAATGACAAAAGGAGGCCTCTGCCTGGTGTCCTGGAAAGGCTCCAAGCCTTGCAGTGCATTCTATCCATGCACTAACCCCAAGACCCCTGGGCGCCTTCAGGACGTGGGGACACGTGTCACCAGTACAGTACAAAGAGTAGCATGTCACTGGGGGCCAGAAGCAAGCCACACACTGGACATGCAGGTCGGGGTTACAGTCAGGGTTCTGAAGAAAAGAGCTGAGACCCTCAGGTCACCCAGCTGTGAGGGGGGATTCAGATTTGAGAGGGGACCCAGGTCTTCAGCCTCTGAAGTCTGTGCTGGTTCCAGGCACCACCCTGGGCCTTTAGATCTGCACAGGGCTGAGTGTGAGGACAGCTGGACAGAAATGTCCAAGGGTCCCCATGCCCAGAACCTACCAAAGCAGAGGCCTTCCACACTGACTCTGGGGAAATGGCCCTGCCTCTGGGGAGAGCAGGAGAGTGGGTCCCCCAAGCCTGTCACTGGTCAGACTCCTCAGAGGAGACCTGGGCCTGCACAGGTGTGACGAGCTTGCCTGACATCCTGCATCTCCTCCTCAGTGCAGTGCACAGGGGCCCCCATGGGGATGGTGACCCTGCCCCTCCTGTGGGTCACTCCCAGGCTAGCACCCCACTCCCCGTCCACTCACCATGCTGTTCCAGAGGTTCAGGGCGAGTGTGGTGGGATCCTGGTGCAGGGACCTCTCCTGGAAGAGAAGCAGGTAAAATAGGAGCCTGTGCGCCCCCAGGGGGTGATGGCCTCTGCACATGCTGACACTCCCTGGCATGGAGCTGGGTGACCTGGTCCAACTCTGCCCCTTAGGCCCTCCCCTCAGCAATATGGTGGCATTCGTAGGAGCAGCAGGTGGCAGGGAAGCAATTTCATGTGGTCGAGTAGGATGGTGAGTGAGGTTGGAGGTTAGGCCTCCTCTTCTGCCTCCTGAACCTGCTTTAAAAGTCGGTGAGTCCTGGGGTAGGTTGACATGATGATCCCCACCAGCGTGAGCTGGGAGCCTGGAGGCAGGAGCTATCTCCAGACACCCTGAAGTCTCAGAAACCTTGGTTAAGTGTGGACTGCATGATCTAGGTGTCCCTTTACCGCATGACCTGGGGGAGGGAAAAATACGAACTCCCCTCCCTTCAACGATGGAGGTGGAGGAGTATGCAGAGGGAGGAGAAGAGTTGGTGCCTGTAGAAATGCCAACCCGATAATCACCACAGCTAGGAGGTACTGAGCCCTTCCCAAGCCCCAGACACTGTTTCCAGTTCTCCCTGTGTATTAGGCTCATGCGACCTTGGCAACAGTCCTGGTTTTATAGATGCAGGGCCAAGGCACAGAGAGGTCAGAGCACTTGCCTCAAGTCACACAGTTGGCCCATTCCAGAGCCCCAGTTGGAAGCTGGGCCATCTGGCCTATGTCCCTGCTCTTGTCTTTGGCCTGCCAAACCTCATGCAACTATGCAGCTCCCTGGGAAAATTGTGTAGGAAAGCATAAAAGAATTTTGCAGCACTGCCCCCTGAGACTGTATCCTTGGGTTTGAAAAGCTAGACTGAGCTGGGGCTTCTGAAGCCAGAGGAAGAGTTGGAGAGGAGGTGGGAGCAGATGCACGGCCCTGGCCTTCCCCTTCCGGGCTCCCGCGGCCTCCTGCCCCTCACTCACCAGAGTTGGTGGCATCTCGTAGAAGAAGGGCTGGAAAACCACTGCAAAGGACTCCTGCCCATTGAACCTGTTGGAGGCCAGGAGATTTTCCCAGGCTTCCTGAAGAAGAGAGCAGGGGGGTTCACATGCAGGAACACCAGCCTGACAGACCTGCCCAGCCCCACCAGGGTCTTCTCAGCAGCCCTTCGCTTGGTCTCCCATCACGCACGGTGTGCAAACGAGCTGAGGGAGGGATCCTTTTGCCTCCTGCTTTGGGGCCCTCGATGGACTAAGCCCAGTTCTCCCTTGCCTCTGAAACCCCAGCATCAGGAAAGACCAGAGAGGGACCTGAAGTGTATTCTCTGGAAGTTCAAGATTACAAGGCAGCCCAGCATGCCACTGGGGCCCCAGGTTCTCTTCTGCAGAGGCCTAAGCATGAGCCACTGCAAAATGCTGTCATTTCCGGAATGAAAGAAGTGTCCCACAACTTCATTTACAACTTTCCTCTTCAACACAAATCATCATATTAATATGTTAGTAGGAGTCATGCTTTGAGGTGTTGGCTCATGAGGATGGCTTTCATTGAGCCCTCCAGACTCTGTTGGGGGTCTCTCTTGTCAACTGGCATGCACGTCTCTGGAAGCTCTGGGTTGTCTTTGGCCTGTAGTCTGGGCAAAACCAGATCACCAGCCACAGATGTGCTGTACACGTGGAAATGATGGCACAAAGCATTTCGGAGTAAATTTGCAAAGTTCTTCACTCTCTCGTCTAGGGCCTCGGCATGGTCTCCTACTCTGGCTCCACCTGTACTGAGTGCCTCTGAATTACATATGGGAATAGGGGCTCCCCACCATGAACCAAAGCTACTATATAGCTCCTGACTGTTAGTCCTGGATTCAGCTGAAGAACTCCCACTGGAGCAAACTTTGCACTTCGCTCCAGCATCCCTATTCCCCTCATTACCACCCTGACCCTGTGAGCCAGCCGCTCAGCTCCCACTAGGCTCACCTGATAGGACCACTTCATTACAGCCTTGGCCAGCTTTGAAGTCTCGCCTGAGCAGCTGCAGGGCTCTGGTCTGGGGCTGCTGCAGGTCAGAATGAGTCAGAAACGAGAGAGCTGAGTGTGTGTGAGTGTTTGCACATGCGCACGCACGCAGGGACGGGATGGGGGGGTGTCCAGGCTGCCTCCAGTAGTTGCTTAGGGAGCAAGCTGGAGTCTAAAGGTTGCTAATGGGAAGAGGCAAATACTGGGAAGGAGAAAGGGCAGATGGAGAGGCGCTGAAGGAGCTCTTGGCCCCGGAATGGGGATGGACTGTGGAGAGGTTCTTCAGCTCCCTGCCTCTTCTGGGATCCCTCTTCCTCTCATTCCTCTCATCCCACAAACCCGCATCCCATCCTTCCTCATCCACCTCTTTCTCCTTCCTTCCCCTTCCAAACTGCCTTTCCCTCAGCTCTGGCTCTCTCTCCTCCCTCCAGCTGTTCTTCCCTGACTTTTTCCACATGAACTTCTTTTCCAGGTTCAAAGCCAGGATTTTAGGATATGGGTCCAAAAAGTTTAAATTTTACCAAAGTTTTTGGAAATACACAGGAATCGAGTTCTGAGAAGTTAAAATACACTTAGGCTACATTTATTTTCTATCCAGTTTCTAGAAGTAACACCTCTTGGTTTAGAGATGTTTTGCTAAACCCGCTTTTTAAACTCTCAAATCATTCTGGTGGTTGTGGGAGGTGGCGGGGGGAGGTCTGGCACTACATCAACCAGACCAAATTTAACTCAGTCCCTAAAGCAACACTTGGCAGCGGGCTCTCCCCACTCCGGCTCTGCCACTCGCTAGCGTGTGAGCTCACACATGCTGCAGAACCTCTCCTGGTCTCCATGCTCTGGGTCTCCTCGTGGGATCAATTTACATGGAATGTCCCTGGAGGGCCTAGCATGTGGCAGCCACACCACAGATGTTGGTCCCACTCCACTTCCCCTTTTACCTGAGCTGAGTCCCCTGATGCCAGTGTGACCTGACTGCAATATCGGAGATATCCACCAGGTTCACGAATGCTTTGGGGATCTAGGAGCACATGAGGAATAGGAAGGTAAGCATTTACCGAGCCACCATGGCTGCCTCTCTGGAGCCCTGGTTTGGGTCTGGTTTGGGGAGCCACCTGTTGGTTAAATAGACTAGTCCCTTTGGGAGATGTTAGGTTGGGGTTGAACCTAAGCTGCCACCTCCGCAGCTGGTGGGCAGGGAACCTCCCAGCATGGTGTCAATGAGGCCACAGACCCCAGAAGCACAGGGGGAGGCCAGAGCCACAGTACTGTACTGGCCCCTTAGAACCTACAGCTTCTCCTTGTGGCTCTAGACAGAGAAGTCCTACAATTCCTCAAGACTCCTGGTGGTCACTGCCCCAGACCAGCTCAGAGAGCAGCCTCAGAAAAAGGCAGGGTCACTGGGTCCCTGGGAGGAACTGAGCCTCCCTCAGAAACATCCTGTGCAAGAGTGAAATGCTATTTTCTGAGCACCCCGATTTTAGAGGCTGGGAGGACAGGGTCCTCTGGAGATCTGCTTTTCCTGGGGGTCTTGCTGTCCTTCACAGGAGCCCATCTCCTCAACCTGGCAGAAGCCATTTGAGAGTAAACCGGAAGCTGCCCACCAGCCCTCGGAAGCACTGCGGGAGGTGCCTGGGAGGAAGCTTGCCCAAGGTCCCATGGGGCTGGGGAGCCGCAGCCTCACCTCCTGGCCCAGGTAGTCCAGTATCCCAGCCAGCTGGTTCATGCTGCTTGTCAACTGCCTTTCCTGTGAGAGGAGGATGGACTGAGCAAGGGAGGCAGCAGGGGGACATGAGGCTGAGCACAACAGGCCTCAGGCCAGCGCACCAGGAGAGGCCGCTGGCGAAGGCCTGATGGAGACCCTGGCTCATCACCAGTTGGAGTTCCAGGAATTCTTCATTTTGCTTTTTGGTTTTGGTCCATTCTCTGTCTTCCCCCAAACCATCATCCACCAAGGAAAAAAACCAACTCCCCCCAGGTGAGAAGTACCATGTCAGGAAAGGGCAAACCCAAGGCTAGACCAAGGTCAGAAACCCCTGGTGCAATTTTGATGCTCACATTGAGGGGTGAGAGGCTTACCCCTGGGAGCAGGAGGGTTCCATCACCTGAGTCTAAACACATCTGCTACCTACCCAACACATCACCCCTTCTTCCTTGCAGGTAATGAAAATAAACAAATGCAATCACCTCAAAAATCAACCCTGGCTTACCTGTCCAATCCAAAAAATAAATAAATAAAATTTACAGGAAGACAAACTCTTAAGCTGCCAGCACACTGGCTGTCCCCTGAGGCGACTTAGACAGGCAGATAAGGAAGGCCGAGAGCAGATCTGTTTCCTGGGGGGCGCGAGCAAGGACTCTAGAGACAGCTGCCAATCACCAGGCGGGGGTTGTGGGGAGGGCAGCCCGCCGCCTGCAGCAAGCGAGGCAGTGCAAAGTCCCCGTCTCTCCTGTCTGTTTCTCTGCTTCTGTGCAAGGTTGTCCCGAGCATCCAGGTCAGCTAGGTCTGCCCAGTGGCTGGTGACAAAGCCTCAATCTAGTCTCCTTCTGTCTGAGTCTCTTCCTGAGCATGACATTAGGCATCACGCTTTCCCTCCTGAAGAGCCCTGGGAACTCAGCCTAAAAGTGTCCTTCTGCCCATCTGTACCACATTCAGGACCTTCACCTTCCCAAGGGGGCTGGGGAAGCCCTACTTGGCTGTCCCCAAAATGAGAACCCTGCCTTAGTAGCCCCTGAATCAAGGTGCTGCTTCAGAGCTATAGAATCGCCCGGTCATTCCTGGCACTGAATGATTCCTACTCAGGCTATCAACTGTCCCTGTTTCCTAGTGGAAGACATTGTGCTCCCATAAAATGTCTTTATTCTATAAAGTCACATATCATATAAACTCCTTGAGCTCCAAGTCAGTAAAATGTTATTTCTCCCAAGGCATCTTTCTCCCCAGATTCAGAAGATTGTCTATAATCAGAGACCAGACTTATCTTTCTCTAATAAATTATTTCCTTGGGATTTATTCCAAGGAGGATGATTATTGAGCCAAAGATAAGAATGTTTGAGGTCTCTTGAATCGCACCGCCAGTGCATCCTCCAAAACGCTGCCTCCTGTTTCTAGCGGCATTTGCAAGGAATATGTGTGAATGTTTTCTCACCATGTCATGGGTTTTTTTTCCTCTTCTGATTTTTTATATTACTCATTAATAAAACTAGACTTGAATGAGAGAGCAGTAGACAAGCATCCAGACCCTAAAAGCATCCTGTGCACTGCTGCAAGCCAGGTGACCATTCACCTCTGAAGACAAGATATTGTCTACATAGTGACTGGTCCCCGATGTCACTGTCTTAGGATTTTAGTCTTAAGAAACCCCTAAAGAACAAATGGGGGCACAACTCCTTGTCTGATCCTCATTCAAGGAGCCCAGAGTTCTCAGGGGAAGAGAATCCCAGGTCCTAGGGCTGGACAGTACTTTAACATTTTTTGTCAGCTGGACACAGTGGTGCATACCTGTAATCCCAGCAGTTTGGGAGGCTGAGGCAGGAGGATCATGAGTTCAAAGCCAGCCTCAGCAACTTAGCAAGGCTGTAAGCAACTTAATAAGACCCTGTCTCTAAAAAAACATGAAAAAGGACTGGGGTGTGGCTCAGTGGTTAAGTGCCCCTGGATTAATAATTATTCTTCATGGTAAAACTCACTCTTGTTCTCATATGAACTTTCAAGAGATGCTTGACATGAAACAGGTAAAGGCAGAGTGACTCTGTGAAGATAGGTGGGACGTGGAACCCACCTGGTCAACCTCTGCCCCCAGAGGCACCTCCAGGGCCCCAAGGGCTCTGAAGAGCATCATACCTGAGGTGTACCTAGAGAAATACAGGTACAGTCTGCAATTGACCTTGGTGAATACCAGCTCTGCCATCACCACTAGCACTCATAGCCAAGGGTGACAACAGAGTCCCTGACCTGCTTCATTTCCTAAAGTTAGTACTTATGTGAAATTAGACTTAAGAACAGCAAAATGTGTGAGGCCCTGAGTTCAATCCCCAGCACCGCCAAAAAAAAGAATGAGAATGGCGAAATTATTTTAAACCAATCAGGAGGTTGATTTTCCTTAGCTGCAGAATGACCATTGCCTCAGCTTATCTATGTCTTAATTTCCGTTTCCTGATATGAGAGATAGTAGGTCAAAAACACCTGTCCCCTGTGATAGTTAGGAATGCACATTATGAATATATTTAAACCACCAAATGGTACACCTAAGAATGGTAAGATGACCAACTTTGAGTTTCCTGTATGTTATCACAATAATAAAAAAAACCTGGATAAAAATGCAAACCCAAAATACCTGTCCATACATGTTTCTTTAAGCATCTGTCCATCTGCTCAGCCACTCAGTCATCCGTCTGCCCTAATTCTGAAATAGTGGCCTCAGCCCCCTTTTCCAGGTAGGGATCAGGCAGCTTTGGTTCATTGCCCACTCCCAACCCCTCACTCGCAATCCCTCAGCCTCCCAGCCTGCTGTTTACCTGTTGAGCAAAGGGACACAAGTAACACTGGCTTGTATTTCTGAAGAACACATTGATGAGTTTCCAGTCATGTTGAAAGTCAAGTTTCTAAAGAGTAATTGCATAAAAAAAGAGATAGCAGTAAGACCAGAAGCCAAAAGAACTTTCTTTTCATGTCTTTCAATTTCATGCACCCACCCTCTTACAATCATGCTCATGGAATTTTTTTGTCAAAAGAAGTAGACAGTGGGAATCTCAAGTGGTATAACTGTTCTAGAAGGCAATTTGGCAAAATATCAAAAACTTTTTAAAAGTGCATACCTTTTAATCTAATAATTCCATTTCCCAAAATGGAATTGAAGAAACAAGGACACAGAAAAGATTTAGCTACAATGATTACTTGTTCATAGGAATGAAACACCAGAAACAAATAAATGTTTAAAATAGGGGATTTCTGTGTAAGTTATGGAACACTCATAAGATGAAACATTATGTAGCAATTAAAACAATACTGGAAAATGTGATTATTGTCATGGAAAAAATATATTGAGAATCATAGACTAAAAAACTATATACATCTAGTAACACCCCTGTTTTATAAAATGTATAAAGATATGCAGGTATCTTTAGAAAAAGTGTAGAAAGAAATATATGCCAGGTTATTAACAGTATTTATCTTTGGGTATTAAGAGTGGTTTTAATATTCTCTTTACTTATATTTTTTCTGATTTTTCTTAATGACTATGTGTTACTTGTATAAGAAAAAACAAATTAGGTTTTTCAGAGGCAGCACAGTGTATTTGAGGAACATCAGACTGTGAATAAGATCTTTAGAGCTTAGCTCTAACTGCTTATGTGAACTTGAACTGGTCACATGACTTCTTGAAAGCTCGGTTTCCTCATCTGTAAAATTATAAGGGTGGACTGAGAACCTTCCAGGTATTTTGCAGAAAATCCTATCATCATCATCATCATCATCATCATCATCATCATGGAAATTCTGGAATTCAGCTCTTAGTGGGGAACTGAGTCTTTGTGGCATAGCTCCTGTGTTGAGTGCTTTTCCTGTTTGTCTTAGAGTAACCACCACTTTAATTCCTGAACTCTAACCTATATAGAGCTGGCTGGGACAACAGCTTCCCTTGGCTCTAGGAATTCAGGCTCAGTGCTTGGTTAGAGGCAGCTTGGGACAAGGCTTGCCTTGATTTGATACTTACCCAATAAGGGCAGCACAAAAGATCAGAGAATGCTTATTACAAACTTACGTAAGTTTTGAGCAATCACAGGGTAATGACAGTGACAGCTACAGACTTTTACTGAGCATTGACTCTGTCCAGGGACATCCACTACCTCATTTAATCCTCTGTAAACCTTATGCATCAGACTTTTTATTACCCCCTTTTCATAAGCAGGGAAACCGAGGCTTAGGGAGCTCCAGTGCCTTACCAGCACCTACAGGTGGAAAGCTCAGGATCTGAACTCAAGCCACCCTCACTCTGGAACCTAACCACCTCCCTATGCAAGAAGTCATCTGACAACTTTCAGCAGCACCACACAGAAAACCCTTCTGAACATGAGAAGTGGCCCTGTTTCTAGTGACTTTCAGAGAGTCAGGGTGGAAAGGGTGCCTTCGAAGAGCCCTGGCCACACTGGCTGCTGTGCTCATGTCAGGATGGAGCCAGGGCCATGACTGCTCCTGTGATTGGTCTGATTGCCTTGGGGCAGACAGAGGCAGCTCAACCATATCAGAGTTAGATGGACTCTTACCGGGTTCTCTTTCAAGCGTCTCACCAGTTCCTTCGCCTGAGTCCACAGATCTCTGTGCAGAGGGAGGGGAGCAGAAAGAAAAATCAGTAAAATATAGTTTTGAGGATCTGGAAGCCCACTCCTAACCCCAAATCCGGAGCCAGTCTCTGAGCCTGGGGTCACACTGGACCCCTAACTTCTGAAGGGCAGACATTGACCTGCTTTTTAAAATTATGCCCATCAGGAAGATTGAAATTAGCACTGGGGAGGTGTTGACTTCGACTTAATAATGACCTCTAATTTTTAAGCCTCTTTGACTCTACCAGTGCCCCAAATTCTCCCAGCTATGGGCCCCAGACCAGCAGGAATACACAACCCTGGAGAGAGATAGAAAGGGGACTTACTCAACGCCATCTTGGAGGACAGTGCTCTTTCTAGGAGGACACAAGGGCATCAGAACAGAAGGACTGAACCGTCTGACGATGTCTGCAAGAGCTAAAGAAACAGCTGGTTTGTGTCCTGGCTCTGACAGCTGGAGGCCACCTCTGAAGACTACAGAGCCCTAGGGTGAGGGGCCAAAGCCTTCACACCCAGCCCTGGGCTGTGGGGCCACCCTGTAGCAGGGCCTGGAAGTGACCAGAGCTAGGAATGAACATCTGTCTAGCATGGGCCATGCCGGCGCTGTGTGTTTTCCACACATCTCTCATTCAGGCCTCTGCAACAAACTCATGGCAACATGATTTCTGACTTAGCAGAGGGGAAACTGAGACAGAGAAACTAAGCAAGACACCCAAGTTACTGGAGGCTGCTGGGATTTGAACCAGAGCCCTGGAATGCCAAAGCTTTTAACTCTCTGGGCTGTGTGCCAGCCCCCCTCCCTCCTCCTGAGTGACAGCAGGGCGGGAAAGCTCTAGGGAACACACAGAAAACACGTCCCAGAGCTGACAGCCAGGGGACTGCTAAAAATAGTGCTGTCAGGAGTGGTTGTGTCTTGCTCCCGAGAGAGGAGAGGGCAGAGGAAGGAGAGTGTCGTGGAGGAACTGTCTGCACCCACTTTCCTGTCTCCCTTTCTTTTTGCCCCCATCCAGGAGTGCCTCGGGCTTCACGGGAGCAGGATACAGAAGGCAGCTTGCTGGGAGCTCTCTGTAAGGGAAGCTGACTGTGTAGGCAGCAGGCAGGGAGGGGCCAAGAGAGCTGGGCTGGAAGTCAGGGGCCCAGTCCCTTGGCTTTGTATCTGTGGACGGATACCTAACGCGTATGTGATTCCCTTTCCCCATCCTTAACCCAAACCAGTTTGCAAAAGGAGCCCGTGCCCATATGTGGTGGGAAATCAGAAAGCTCTGAGCCCAATTCAAGATATCAGGGAGTGTATGGGGGGGGGGCACTTCGTCCTTTATATGAGGATCATCCATCAGGATCAGTGACAAAACATGAATATGTGCTGATAAGCCTTTGAAAGAGAATTGCTTCCCAAATTACAGGTATCTGTATCAGATCTCTTCTTTGTGAACAAATTTGACCTTAGAACTTTTCAGATAAATATGCTGGTCATTTTGCTTCCTCTGTTGTGTTCTGGTCTGTCCTCACTGGCCTTTCTCAAGGCTCTCTGGTAGCAGTGGGGTCACAACAAGGGGGAGGTCTGTGGGGCTGGACCACCTGGGATCCTAGGGACTCTGCCACTTCCTAAACACATCATTTGGGAAAGTCCAATTAAAAAGTCAGTTTTCCATCTGCAAAATGGCCATGTGGGCAAAGGGCATGGCTAGATTTGGAGGTCTCTAAGGTCCTGCAGAGTTCTGAAGTTCTGGGCTTGAAGGATAGTGGGCTGGGCCCGCACCAGCCCCAATTCTTCACTACACAGGCCTGGCTGTCCCTGAGCACTTCCTACTGGGAAGACTGGTTGCTCCTTCTTCTTCTTCTTTTTTTTTTTTTAATTTAATTCATTGTGGTTCATTGTACACGAATGGAGTACGACTGTTGTTTCTCTGGTTGTGCACGAAGTAGAGTCCCACCACTTGCGTACATAGGGTAATGATGTTTGTCTAATTCTGTTATTTTTCCTTCTCCGCACTGGGTCCCCACCCCTCTTTTGGTTGCTCCTTCTGCTGGCTCCATGGCCCACTGAGCATGCAGACAGGTCAGCACCCCTCCCCGTACTGGGGTTGCATATGCTGGAATCACTGGCAGCTTCCAGAAAGCCCTGCCTTTGAGGGCTTCTGCTGCAAGAGCCGCCCTCCAGCCACCCTCTGCCGTTCCTCTGTCCAGCTGGGATTCCTGACCCAGCTTACAGAGGAGCAACTTGGGAGAGAAGGTGAGTGGGGAAAAAAAAAAAAAAATGGAGAGAGCACAAAAAGTCAAGCAAAGCTGTGGGGGAATTTGTGGCTTCAGGAGCTAAACTACATCCCATCTTCCCAGACGTCCCCTTCCTTCCTTTTCTCCTAACACTTAAAGAAGGCCAGGCTTAAGCACAACTGTGACAGCCACCAAGTCAGAGAGATGCCTCTTTTGGAATGCTTTGACTCTTTCCCAGGGGACCCTCCTACAACTACAGCCACCAATATTCTTTCAATGTCTGTCAATTCTTTCAACATTCTGTCAATGTCTCCTGGCTCCTGTCTGACCAGAGACCTTGGATACACTTCTCACCCCCTCCATTTGGGGAGTGCCACTGTCTGTACCCAAGTTCATCTGCCGTCTCAGAATGCTTCCCCATCCTCAGGCTCTGGTGATAAAGTGGCCAACAGAGAACATCCTCTCTATTAACAAAGTTGCTGCTGTGTCAGGAGGGATGGTACAATCTGGAATCTTGCCATGAAGACCGGGACTCACCTGTCATCACTCCCACGCACATCTCCTGTGGCCTTTCCTCAGTCCTGCAAGCAGAAGCCAGCAAGTGAGAATGCAGTTGTCACTGCCCGCAGCCCTCTCCCCTGGCTGCTGTGGCTATTTCATAACGAGTTTTGGTCTGTCCTTACTCTGCTTCTGGGATTGTCCTTTCTGGAGTCAGAGGCACATCTTAAAGGTGACAAAGCAGCTCAAATGGAGCAAACAGTTTCCTCTGGACCCCCTCCCCAGCTCTCTAATCTGGCTCAAAGCCAGAAGGGGGCACTGACCCTAGTGTAAAAATCCCTGCATGGTTCCCCAAGAGTAGAGCAAAGGGACCTGGTGACAGGAGGCAGGAATTCCAGGCAAGGAATGTAGCTCAGTGGTAGAGCAATTGCCTAGCATGCATGAGGCGCTGGGTTCATCATTTTGGCATCTCTCACTTCCCCTGATAACCCAAAGGAACCACCAGGGTTCACAGACCCTGGGAATGTTGGGCTGGTTGGTTCTGCTCCCTGTCTGTGCCTGCTCCTCAGGGAGCCTTGAGCAAGGTCCCTAACCTCTGCAGCCTTGTTTTCCCCCATTAATCAAGCAACAAGATTAGATCAGAGGGTATCCAGGACGCCTTTCCACACACTCTGCTCCAGGACAGGTACCTTTCATGTATCTCCAGGTCCACCATCCCAGAGTCTGGAAGCTGGAAAAGATAGTTGGTGTTAACAAGCCGGCAAGGGCCGCTCCTGGGACTCCATACTGCGTGTCAAAACACCCCTCCTGCCAGTAAGAGGGACCCTCTGATCCAGAGAAAGACCAAGTTCCCCCTGCTCATTTTGCATGGAGAAAAGGGTGCTTCTTCACCAGCATGCCTGGCAGGAGGCATGCCCTCTGAAGAACAGGAGGGGTGAATGTTTTCCCCAGAGCTTAGATTTAAATGCATCGGAAAGCCAGGTTACATTCTATGAGGATTGAAATTGGTGTTTTCCGGTGACCCTCCATAATCTAAAATGTACTTTGCTTTACCATCTATCTCCCTTGCTAGAATATAAGTGCCATGAGCAGGAATTGTCATCTGTTTTGTACTTGAATATATTTCTTGGACCTAGAACAGTGCTCAACATGTGGTAAGCACTCAACAAGTATTTGTTGAATAAATATTTTCTGAACGATCAAAGCAAGTTTCTGATTTCCCCTTGGTGAAATGCTGGACAGCACAGCACCTCTCCCTGTTGGAGAAGTCCTAATGGTAGAGCTGGAAGTGAGTCCACAGCAAACCCCCAAGGGCGGTCACATCCTTTTCAAGCTCCTAAGGATGCTTGGAACAGGGCACAGGACATAGAGAGTTGCTGGCAGTCCCTGAGAAGCCAAAAGTGTGGAGATGCGAGGAGGAAGTTGAAGCTGCAGTGATTAAGAAATGCCAGTAACATGGGACTTCAGTCTAGGAAGCTGCAGGAATCAAGCACAGATAAGCCAACAGAAAGGCCACTTGGGTTGCAACAAATAAGGCCACAGGAGTGAAGCCACACAACCCCTTTGGAGAGAATCAGGATGCCATCTGCCCCAGACGCCAGACATAGAGCTACAGGACTTGTTTGCCCAGCTGGATTTAGGTCTTGCTCTGGTCCTATCCTCTCTTTCTATGCTCCTAATTTTGTGAATAGAAATGTTTACTTGACACCAACATATATTGCATACTTGTAAATTACTTTTAATTTTACAGGAGCTCACAATGTGAGATTGCCTTGAGCCTCAGAAAAGACTTTGGACTTGAACTTTGAGCGATCTTGGACCTATGGGGACTCTTGGAAATGGACAAAATATATTTTGCATTGTGAGGTGGTTGTGAGCTTTTAGGGGGCAGGGGTAGAATGTTATGGTTTGGATGTGAGGTGTCCCCCAAAAG
Organism: Glaucomys volans; assembly: GCA_020662805.1. NCBI lineage: Eukaryota > Metazoa > Chordata > Mammalia > Rodentia > Sciuridae > Glaucomys > Glaucomys volans. The sequence continues at coordinate 55,611 of JAJEJO010000117.1, forward strand.
TTCATGGGTGAGACAATGCAAGAAGGTTCAGAGGAGAAATGATTGGGTTGTGAGAGTCTTAACCCAATCAGTGAATTTATCCCCTGATGGGATTAACTGAGTGGTAACTGAAGTGGTGGGGTGTAACTGAAGGAGGTGGGCATTGGGGTGTGTATCTGGAGAGTGGAGTCTCCCTCTGCTTCCTGATCACCATGTGAGCCACTTCCCTCTGCCACACTCTTCTACCATGATGTTCGGCCTCACCTGGAGCCCCAGGAGTGGAGCCTGCTAGCTGTAGATTGAGACCTCTGAAACCATGAACCCCCAAATAAACTTTTCCCTCTCTACAATTGTTCTGGTCAGATCCTTTAGTCCCGGCAGCTAAAAAGCTGACTAAAACAAAAGTGCTCAGCAAATAGTTATTGTTTTTAGTATTATCTTCACAGTTTCTGACACAAATTGTCTCTCCCAAAACTCCTAGAGGACAAGACACCAGGTGTGGAGGTGACAGATAGACAGTGACATGCTCACTGTGTGCGCCCAGCCTGTTGTGGCACTTGGCAGAGTTTAGTCAACGGCCAGGCCACAGAACTGGCTCACATCTCTGGAGCGCTCTAGGGAGGGCAGCTGACCACAAAACTCCTCTATGGTGGAAGTCCTTTGTTTTTCAATAAGAGGAAAGACTTGGAAAGGTTTATCCTTCCGGGAGAGGTGACAAGGTAAACAAAAATCACACTAAGATGCAAGTCAGGGGTTGTAAACAAAGGGACTGGCAGATTAGACAGTGAGGGAAACAGGCCCCTGGGCTGGAGCAATTTGGATACCAGATGCCAATGAGGGGACACTGTCCACCAGCTCAAGCTGATGTCTGCTGGAGGGAACGTGGACCAACAGCTGCCAGGTCTTATTTTTCAAGAGAAGCTGGAAACACAAACATCTGTTTGACATCTGATTTCAGTTGGCAGCTGATTCAATTAAAGACACGGTATGTCTTGGGACCACCAATTTTCTTCTTTGAATAATTAATTGATGGAGGGCAGATCTTGTCCCCAGAGGGGCAGTGGTGGTGAAGGCGGGTAGGGAGGAGAGGGGAGGGTGAGAGAACAAGAGGGACATGACCAGGAGGTAAGTGGGAGCTCAGTGGAAAGTCACTGCAGGGAGGGCTGGGTGAGCCCCCTCCAGCTCCTACTGCTCCCTTTCCTCCACTGCCAACCACTTTCTCCCCTTGTTCCTCGTCCTTATGACAGGTACTGTGATGTCAGGGACACAGAGCTAGGTAAGACTCAGGCTCTCCCCTCAAGGATTCAGTAGCATGGATTGTAACTTCCCCTTCTCCTGGCACGGAAATGGGAAATGTCTATGACACTTAACTAGAAAAAAAGGTCATAGATAGGATATTGCTGTGCGATCCTATTTAGGTTCGATACATCACCTAAGTCCCTATGTATTGCTAGATGTTAGAGAGTAAGTGTGTGAAGTGAGGCAGAGGAATAAGATGTGAATGGGTCTATTCCACTTCTAGATATATATCCCAAAGAATTGAGAACAGGATCTTGTACAGATATTTGTACACTCATGTTCATAGTAGCACGATTCACAGTGGTCAAAAGGTAGAAGCAACCCAAATGTCCACCAACAGATGAATAAGAGATAAACAAAATGCGGTACAGTCATACAATGGGATATCATTCATCATTAAAAAGGAAAGAGACTCTGACACATGACATTATGCGAGTGCAATAAGACAATCATAAGACAAATACTGTCTGATTTCACTTATTTGAGTCCTCAAGAGTAGTTGAACTCAAAGAAGCGAAGTGGAATGGTGGTTGTCAGTGGCGGGGGAAAATGGAGAATGAATTGTTGCTCAGTGAGTGGAGAGTTTCAGTTTTACAAGGTGAAAAAGTTCTGGATGTTGGTTGCACAGCAATGAGAATATACCTTACACACCGAACTGTAGACTTAAAAATGGTTGAAATGGTAAATTTTATGGGTGTATGTTTACCCTAATTATAACTAAAGTATTTTTAAACTGATAAAGATTGATGTATTTTTATCTTACGAAGCATGCAAGGAATTTTCTTTACCTTATAGAGAGAAAGTTTAAAAGGTTGCTTTAAAATTCTGTACAATACTTGATTTATCAATGGATTTAATTTATTAATGAGAAGCTCTAAAAATTTCTCCTCACTGATGCAGAGGTAAATATTTGGTGAAATTTATGAAAAAATTCAGAACCTCCTGGATTTTAGGATTTCTTCATCTCATATAATGCTCTCTCTCTCCAGATGGAACATTCTGCCTAATTACCAGCAGCTCATTCAGAATCTACCAGTTTCAAATTCTGTCTCCTTCCCCAAGATCCTTTAAATACTCACGATTTCCAGGTTGCCAATGGCTGCCACAAGTTTAATGTCTGAAGGCCTCAGAGAGTGGACTGTGAAGACAAGAACCCATGTGGCAAGGTCAGATCTGTATTCCCCACAATGTAGGCCATGGGGTGCATAGAGCAGACTCTTATCTCACAACTCTTGCCTAGTTGCTGAGGTTGAGTCTATTGGCTTAGGAGTAGAAAGCTGAAGACCATGCAGTTACTGGGAACCGTGTTGGAAAAAGGCTCTCTTTGACCACACTGTTACCTGGATGTGGGTTCTCCAAGCAGGTGTTCCATGTCATACCCAGTCCCCATTTTCCCCTCTCACTTGGTCTTCTGTCTGCCTCTCACTTCCCTCTACCCCATGGCTTAGCATTTCTGTACCACCATTAATAAGAGAATAACAGATTAAAATTAAAACCACCTGGGTACCCAAAGGTTAACTTTAGCTTGAAAATTGCCAGAGAATAGTACTTGTTATGATTTAGATGTGAGTGTCCCCCAAAAGCTCATGTGCGAGACAATGCAAGAAAGTTAAGAGAATAAAGGATTTGGTTATGAGAGCCTTAACCCAATCTATGAATTAATTCCCTGATGGGATTAACTGAGTGGTAACTGAAGACAGGTAGGGTGTGGTTGGAGGAGGTGGGTCAATGGGGTATGTCTTTGGGGTATATATTTTGTATCTGGAGAGTGGAGTCTCTCTCTGCTTCCAGATCATCATGTGAACTACTTCCCTCTGCCACATTCTTCCACCATGATGCTCGGCCTCACCTGGAACCCTGAGGAATGGAGCCAGTTGTCTATGGATTGAGACCTCTACAACTGTGAGCCCTCACATAAACTTTCCTCTGCTACAATTATTCTGGTCAAGTCTTTTAGTCACAGCAGAGAAAAAGCTGACTGAAATAGTACACAAAGCCTGTGAACACACAGAAAGAACAGATGCAAGTTGTATATAAATGATTCCCACAGGAACCTCCTCAATCCACTTGAGTGACCAGCATTTTTAGAAACTGTCTCCCTAGAAACCACTAACTGAACTTCCTGCTTACATGATGGGGGTATTTAAATGTAACCTCCTAAAGATGCTACTTCCTAAAAAGCATATCAGCTTATTTTTCTACCTAAGATCTTTATATAGCACAATAGTAAGAACAGCAAGCTTAACTGGAAACCCTGATCAAGTCAGCACAGTGTAAGTATACATAAAGCCATTTAACATAGGCAGTCATTTAACATGGTAAAGCCAGAGAAGAAGATCGGCTCAAGAGCAGCATTCATAACATGGAGGTATTAGGCAAAGTTGTCCCATTGTAATGGAAAATGGCTAGAATGGCCACTGTGGCTCCATTACAGGAATGTAGAAGCCACATGAGTGACAAAGCTCCAACCCATGGCTCTGGTGACATTGTCTACCCACAGGGAGGTGAGATCCTGGAGATTGTTCCATCCAAGCAAGGCAGTGTGGTGCCATGTTGTTTCTATCTCTGAGTGGTGTGTTGGGCTTCGTCCCTCCAGAGAAATGACTGAGAGGGGAAATAGAGATTGCATGAGGGACTGAGGATCAAGAGGGAGAATTAAATGGCCAAAAGGTACAAGAAAAGTAGGGTTGGACACTCTGCTGGCTACATCAAAGAGAAGATGCTGGGCCCTTCCTGCTCATGGCCAGTGGGCACATACCTGATGTAGAAGACATTTTTGATCCTGACTTCTTTGGGTTGCACAGGCTTGACAAACTCTTCAGGGTCCGCAACTGAAATCAAACATCTGAAACATTAGCTGCCTTGTATGGAAGTATTGCAGGTTCTGAACACATGGTGTAGAAATGACTGTGTATTTGTTCTATCTAGGTTCAAAAATCCAGAAGCAACAACTGCCCATAGTCACATTCTTCTAACTCCATACCTGGTTCTCCTAATGGAAGCAGACTGTGTCTATTGATAATGATTTTAGCAGGTGGTATATAAGGATGTCTCAGAATAGTAGGGTGGATGAGGGCAGGGGACAGATGACGAAGGAGAATGAAATTTCATTCTTGGGTTGATGGAAAAGTTCTGGAGATGGAGAGTGGTGAAGGATACATGAGAATGTGAGTATGCTTAATGTCATTTAATTGTATAGTCATAGTTAAAATATTAACTTTTATGTTATATACATCACCACAATGAAAAAGAAATCCAATATACCTAGGCTTAAAATTTTAAAAATTATTTCTAGGTTGAATTCACTTGTATCATCACTTTCCCTCTTTTATTGTGATTATTTACACAAAAGCGAGTATATGAGGCATTATGTTTATTCACTGCTGAAAAACTAGGTGAACTTGAAACTGGAAGACTCGTGTCCCCATCAGAGTGGAATGTCCTAAGTACAAATGAGAGCAGAGAAGGGACATGATGACTAGTGCCCAGGTCCTCAAGACCACTTGGGCCTCCGCAGGTGCTGTTAAAGAATCCAGAGTAGCTTCTGCCTTAGAGAATAACAAGAAAACTTTGGGAAAGGAGATGGTGTATTTTCTCCCCAAAGTTCACAGTAGAAGGGGAAGTACTCCAAGGGGGGGTGGGGAGGTTTGCAGTAGATCAAATGCTGGACCACATCTCAGGGCCGCTAAAGGACACAGTGAATTTCTCTTGGTTACAGGAAGAGATTCAGCATTTACTCTCACGTTTTATCTTATGGATGTTCTGGGAAGACCTCATCCAGCTGCCTTCAGATAACTCATAACATCTGCTTCAAGGTTCACAGAGATAACAAGCCCATTTATAAGGCTTGGTGGACACTTCTGGGAATCACCAGCTCCATCTGGGATGATGAGCCCCAAATTCCAGGAGATATGGTTACACCCTGCCAGGCAGTCACTGTCCTAGGGGAACAGCTCATCTTGCCCATCCCCTCCAGGCCTCAAGGAGAGGCCTTCAACCTGCATTCAGACTTGGATTTGCCCACTGGCAGGAACCCACTTCCCACCAGGGATAGCCCTCACCTTGGGCCATTGCTGTCCTTCCAATGTGTTCTTCCCAGGAGAGGAATGGATTTGGGTGGTCCCTTAAAAAAACAAAAAAGCAAAAATAGTTCAGATATTTTAGCTGAAATGAACCCCCACCCCAACTTGTGTCTTTCATGCCCTTCCTCCCAGCCCCATCTACGTGCCCAGCTCAGTAGCGACATTTGTATTAGGAAAAGCCCAATTCCATTCCTCCTGCCATCACAGGACACTGTGCTTCCATTAATGCGACCTATAGGGCAGAATCCCCAAGTTGAAATGCAAAGGTGTTATCTGAGAGGGGTCAGCAATAACGATGTATCATGTTATCACAGATTGCTTTATTGATTCCTTAACAAGAGGGAGAACGTTCCAGGAAGATAATGTTGGACAAACTGTTATTGTTTGGGGATCCAGGATAAAGCAGGGAAGGCAAAGGACATTCCAGAATAGTCCAAAGGGTGATGTGATCTTAGCAAAGCTAACCATGGGATTTCTAGCAGACACAACTGTACTAAGTACCTGGACAGAGGGTGTGTCAAAGGGTCGTTTTGAATGTGAGGCAAAGGGGGAAGATTCTTGTCCAAGATCACTTTTGGCCAGTCTTTTTAAACTTTTTACTTGACTAAAAGTAAAAAATTAGGTTTACTTTTCAAAGTAGAATTTACATATGATAAATTAGACTCATTTAACGTGTCCAAGTTGTTTTCCCTTCAAACGTTTAGTTTAACTATACAAATGGAAAAATTAACAGCACTCTAAATAAAGGAAACAAAAAAATCACTGACAATACATTTACTCTCACTCTCAAATGTGATTTCATTAGTTCATATTCTCACAACCACAGACTTGCTTTTCATTCAGTTGTAATCAATATACACACAATTTTGTATCCTGCCAGCTTACTTTATTTTTTTAATTTTTAGAAGTATTTTTAGTTATAGATGGACACGATACTTTTATTTTATTTATTTATTTTTATGTGGTGCTGAGGATAGAACCCAGCGTCTCACACATGGTAGGCAAGTGCTCTACCACTGAGCCACAACCCCAGCCCCTGCCAACTTCCTTTAAATGCGTTGTGAGCATCTTTCATGTTACATAACCTTGATACTTGTTCCAACTGCTACATGACATATGGATGATCCTGATATTTGATCAACACTTCTGATCTGCTCTGAATTCTCCCTAACTGGTTCTGCAGCCAGAATATACTCCCCTTAGAAGGGATACCAGAAAAGAATACCCAAAGAGCATTACACAATACCTCAGGGAAGCATTTACTTGGGGGATAGGGCTTGATTTCTTTTCCACTCCAGCCTTCTTCTGCAGCTTCACCTTTTGACCCTGAAAATAATTTATCTAGCATTTCATGAGGAGAGGCAGTACATTTCCATCTTCTGCCCACTGTGAGGTCAGGCCCTTCTTCCCCATGGAAGCTTACCCAAGGAACAATGGCTGAAAACCATCTCTAGTTCTCAATGATCTTTTTGAAATTCCCAGAAGCAAGCTTTCTGGGCAGAAAGAGCCCTGTGATGGGAAAGTATAATGGTGTGAACAAGTTCAGAGTGCCAGAAAAGGCTGGAACACAGGGTTTGTAACTGCAGCACAGGGAAGGGTGAGCCGGGTAGACGGGGCTGCACAGACAGACCAGGACTGGTCTATGGAGCCACAGATGCCAGGCTAGCCCAGGAGTGACTGAGAGCCCTGACTGGTCTTTGAAGAGATGACTTTAAGGTATATTTTCAAATGATCGTCACTCTGGGAGTCGCGGGGCAGGTGGGTCAGCAGGGCAGAGATCTGGGACTATTTGGGTCATATTCTCTCTAAGCCAGGATGAAAATGCAAATGGCAGCCATCTCTTTCAGACAGAACTCTCTGTGCTGGACACTGTTCTAAGCCCTGGCACAAAACCATTCGCTTGGTCTTCACAACAGTTCTGAGATAAATACCATCATCCCCATCTTACAGATAGGACAGTGAGGCCCAGAAAGTTAAGTGGCATTTTAACGGTGGTACAGCTAGCAGTGGTAGTCTGGCTCATCTAGCTCCATGGGTCCTGCTTGGAACTAACAAGCCAAGTGCAAGCCCTATGCCCAAGATCTAGACTGTGGCTGGCAAATTCTGTCTGTAAAGGCCAGCCAGTCCATATTCTGGGTTTGGTAGACCGTAGAGCCTCTCTTATAACCAACAGGCTCTGCTGCTGTGTTGTGAGAGTACTATGGGCAATATGTAAACAATTGGCTTTATTAATGGAACTGCAACTTGGATTCCATGGAATTTTCAGGGGTCATGAAATAATTCTTATTTATTTATTTTAACAACCAATTGAAAATGCAGAAACCCTCGTGGATGTCAAAAAAATGATTCTAAAACATACATGTCGGGGCAAAAGACCCAGAATAGCCAACATAATATTGAAGGAGAACAAAGTCAGAAGACTGATACTACACAACCTCGAGATGTCTATAAAGCTATAGTCATCACCACAATGTGATATTGGCATTAGAACACATGACTAGATCAATTGGAACAGAACAGGGAGCCCAGACAGATTTATATAATATAGTCTACTGATCTTTGACAAAGAAGAAAAGATGCCAGAAGCAGTGGCACACACCTGTAATCCCAGTGACATGGGAGGCTGAGGCAGGAGGATCTCAAGTTCAATGCCATCCTTAGCAATTTAGTGAGACCTTGTCTCAAAATAAAAATTTAGAAGGTCTGAGGATGTAGTTAAATGGTAAAGCAACCCTGGGTTCAATTCCTAGTACCAAAATAAAAAGGGTTGGAGATAGAGCTCAGTAGTAAAGCACTTGTAGGTTCAATCCCTAGTAACAAAAAGAAGGAAGAGGAGGAGGAGGAGGAGGAGGAGGAGGAGGAGGAGGAGGAAAGAATGAAACAGTAAAGGCAATACAGTGGGGAAAAGATAGTCTCTTCAACATATGGTATGGGAACAACTGAATGCAGACATGCTAAAAAAGAAAAAAAATTAAAAATCACTTTTAGCTCATGGGTCATATAAAACAAGGCAACAGACTGGATTTGGCCCAGTCTGATCTAGACTGGTACTGAAAAGAGGTTATACAGGTAACTGGGAGGATGGTGTCTCTGGTGATCAGCCACAGCCGCCTCAAGGTGGGGTGGTCCAACTGCAGTTGTAAATTCTAAATCCAAAAAAGGTAAAGAAAGGAGGGGAAAGAACATAGAATGACAGTGAATGTGAAACCTACACAGGCAGATCTTATATCTAAAGAGCAGGAAGGACCCGGAGAGGGGCTTCTGGGGGGACTTCCTCAGTACCTTCAGGACTGGATGCTAAGGGCACTTGCCTTGACCATGTGACCCCTGAACCAGGCTGGACCAGCAGTGACAGGCGGCCCCCTGTCAGCATAGCTGGAGCTCCTCCAGCAAGAACACTGCTCCCCAGGGTGCTGGTCCAGGCGAAGGCGGGGATCAGGGTGCCCACGTGGCACACACACCAGGCAGAGGTTAAAACTTAGACACCCTTGGACTTGTCAACCTCAGTTTCCTCACCCATAAATTGAACTTGGTAATTACCTTCCTCATGCATTTATGAGAACAGAATGCACGTAAACACACAGCGCAGCGTCTGACACATAGAAAGATGTAGTAATTGGTAGTTACAGGCGTTATAATCTCAGCATCAGAGAGGTGGTTGGCAGAGATGATTGTTCAGATCCTTCCAGCCTCCGTATTCTGGGATTTCGAACTAAATGCTCCAGAGTCCCTGTGTTTAACTTGACCGTGTGACCCATGCTTGCTCACTGCCCTGAGGTGTCCCACAGAGGCTGTGCCTGGAATCTGAACGGAAAGCGTCCAGTCCTGGAAACCCAGATGGACACTTAGGGCTCTACAATCCTATCCCCACTGACTCTTGGAAGGACTTGGGCCCCATTCCCATTCTCTGCTTCCTCCCAGGTACACGGGAAGGAAAATTCTTGCCCATTCCCATAGTACCCTGAGGCATTGTGGAAGAAATTATCAAAACACTTATGGTATCATTGAACCCAAATCACGAGACCCCAAGGGAACTCTTCAAGTTCATGGTTCTATGAAGGGCTTTGAGCTCCCTGAAAACTTCCCACCTCAGTAAGGTCAGTGAGGGAAAAATACATGTATTTTTCCATTCTGATGGGAATGAAAGAGGAAAACACCTGTGCACATTCAAAGGCACACGTCTGGCTGAGCACAGTGATCCAGGTAGCACGGAGCTGCTCCCTCAGGGTCTGAAACCAACAAAGGGCCATCATAGCACCAGACCTTGGCCACACCTTCTATAGCAGTGGCCTTTGACCCCTCCTCTGCCTGGACCACCCCTCCACAGATTCAGATTTGATTGACCAGGGTGGGACCTGGGTATGCTGGGCACGGGCAGTTTTAAAAGTCCTTCAGGTGACATTCATGAGCTTCCGAGGTGAAGAGCCCGATTCTACAAGGAAACCTGAATTGTTTAGCCCAGCAGCTGACCAGAGGTGAGTGGGGTAATTTCACAAGCCCAATTAAAACAGCACATACTGTCCGATTTATAGATTTCCTTGATGTCTGTCCACTTATTTTGTGTCCAGGGCACAATTTTCCACCCTCCAGCCCTTCCTTGAGGAAGGACAGCCACTTGGTGACCTTGATCAAGGATTTCATCTTTCTGCCTCTAGACTTCCTCACCTATAAAATGGGAGTGAGGCTTCCCTGCCTTCCTCCTGGGGTTGTTGTGAGGATCAAAGAACAGAAAACTGCTGTGGAAGCAGGAGAGGGCCAGATGCCTGGTCTCCCTGGATGAAAGGAAGGTGAGCCAGGGAGGGAGGTCAAGGGCAGCACAGTGGAACCGAAGTCACGCCTCAGTGCACGTTAATTTCTTGGGCTCTTTGTGAAGTTTAATGTCCTCATGGCAACTCTAGAGGCAGGGTTTATGAACCTCTTGGCATTTTTGCAGGCTCAGAGAGACCATGGGCTCCTGTAGACCTGGGCGGCATGGGGAGGGCAGGCCTCAGGACTTTACTGCCATCCACTAAGCAGAAAGCTGTGCTGGTCAGCAGGGAAGGGAAGGATGGGAGGGCCTCTGAGTGACTGTCAGTTCTTGTTCACATGCAGAGTCTGCGGGCTGCTGGTCATCAAGCAGTCCCTCTCTGTAACCAGCTGTGGGACTGAGTCAGAAAACCACAAGTCGTGCCTGGCTGCTGCCTTGACCCCAGAATTCCAGGCTCTCTGAAAGCACAGGCGTCCTTCTGTCAGTGTGATGGAAGGTGACACCAGGGTCCAGAGAGCCTCTCTGGGGCAGCTGGGTTGGCTTCTGAATATTTATCTCTGAATTCTAAAGCAGCTGAGGGGGCAGGCCACTGAGGTCACCTTGTTTGCTGCCTCAGGAAACTGGGATCCAGAGAGGCTAGCAAATGTGTCCAGCCCACTGGGCAAGAGGCTAGCAGGCACGGAGGACCTCAGTTCTCTTTAACCTGGTCTGGTATGCCTTCCTGGGGGACCAGAGTCTTTGTGAAGGAAGTTAACGGAAGGCTGGTCCTCCACCCTGAGCAGCCAGCGTGTGGGAAATGTTTTCTGTGCTATGCCTACGAGGACAGTATTGTCGGCTATCCTTATAATCAGTCAATCCAGGTTTACCAAGAATGGCAGGAACCAACAATGTCACAACCTTTGGAGAGTCTCAACATCTAATCTGATGACTTTACAAAAACCATAAGAGATGGTTTGAAGAGTCCCCAGCCACCCTGCTCTGAATACTCAGTGTCCTGTGCCTGTGGACAAAGGGAGACACCTCCACCTATTCCAGGCTCCGTTCCCTGCAGAGGCCAGTGGGGTCTTCTGTCCCCATCCCCTGTTGCCTACTCCATGGGCCCCAAGGCAGAAGCAGCCTGGCAGGAGAGGGTGTATGCAAAGCTGACCAGCAGTTTTGCCCTTGAGGTTGATTTACTTTTAGATTATATGTTCTCAGTTTTTTCAGTGATGATCAGGAAGCCCCAAGAGAAAGGGAATCTCGGGGAGCCATGAGGCGTCCTGACGGTCTCCCCATCTGGAAGTTCTCTCAGACACAAATGGGAGGTTGGGGCAGGAAGGAAGCCTTGCAACCTCGGTTCCTCCCAGAGACACAAGAGGAAATTGTGACCTGAGGCAGAAGAAACACACCGGCCTTTCCCAGAGCCCAGCAAACTGCATGCCAGGGCCGGAATGTCACTCAGGGGTAGAGCACCTGCCTAGCACACGGGAGGCCTCCATTCACCAGTTTGTTGTCTCTTTCTACATGTGACTTTTTATGTCTGAAGCTGGCAGACCCATCTTGCTTAAAACACCACTTATATCATGTCACTCTCCAGCTCAAGAACCCTAATGGCTTCCCACTACCCACTACAGCAAATCCCAACTCTAGGCCTTCCGCCTGACCTTGGGTTAGTCATTCAACCTCTGTAAGAATTTGGGTTTAGTAAATGTGGAAGAAAAGATCAAGGTTAAATCATTTTGGAAGTCTTTCTAAGCCCAAAGACACTCTGATCATATTATTCTCCTCATGCTGAGATTTCAACTTTGCACAGAATCCATCTCTTCACCACTGGCCCCACCCCTAAACCAAGCCCAACTCCAGTCCAGCCAGCTTGCTCCCTTCTCCTCGGCCTGGGAGAGCCCCACTCCACCTCCAGGTACTCGCTGCTCCCTCCCCTGGCACGCCCTCTGGGTTTATTTTAGTGCCACTCTATCTGTAGCACTCAAGGAGTTCACCTCCCTCTTGAGACTTCTCCAGCCCACATCCATTCCTTGGTTGGTTCCTGGAACCCTGTTGCCTCTATTACAGTGACTTGCACCTATTTTAGTGCTTAATTCTTCTCCAGGGACTTTATGCAGATCCATTCTCTCTTCCCAGAGGGTTCCTCATATCTGCCAGTCAGGCTCAGCCCAACTCGGGTCCTTCGAAGGGTGCTCAGTTAATTGACAGCAGCAAAAACTCAACTTGATAAGAAGGATGATTGACAACGAAGTCCTAGAAATCTATAAGGCACAGGTGACATTCTGGGAAAGTAGAGCTCCTGAGATCCCAGAGGAAATTCCAAACCTGTGCTGGCTGCTCAGGTCAGGAATTTGGAGGTCAGTTCATGTGAGATGTCCTAGTGGGTGGGGCAGGGATCAAGGCATGTGACATAGAGGAGAGTCTGACACCTGAGTTCCAGCCACATAGGTGATCCTAGCAGGTACCCTTCTCTCTTGCATCAATAATTTGAAGTTCTTGGGCCACCGGAAGTTCTCTGCTATGCCTTTTTGCTCTTACCTGGAAAGATTGTATTCCTACAAGGCTAGGAAGGGCTTTCTCCAGGGAGGGAGAGAAGCCAAACTCCAGGAAGAACTCCAAATTCTTGCAAAAAAAACATGAACCTTCTCTCCCTGCTTTAGTAGGGAAAAGGTATTTCTTTGCTTTCACAGTGAGTTCACCCAGCTCCCACCCTCAGCTGAACATTGACAGGCCTGTCATGGGTGCGTTACCAAGGCAACGAGATTTTATTCACAGGCACGGCAATCTCCTGGGGAACTTCTGACCCATTCAAGGAAAATGAAATTCTAGCAAAAATTGTATTTTATCGGATACAGTGATTTCTTGCCAACTTGCTTTTGCCAATTGCAGTTTTGAGATAATACTGTTTCTGTTTTATAGGAAGAAAATTTGAAAGCAGTAATCTATTTGCGTATGTGTTGTTTCTTGAGTCTACTTTGAAATTTAAACAGAAGTTCAGTTTTGTTTCTTTCCTCCCTTGGGCTCTATTGTCACACACAGGGCTGACAAATGGTCCTGGCTCTGGACTCTGCCTTGGAACTGAAATCAGGCTCATTACTTACTAGCTGGATGATCTTGGGCAAGATCCCTAACTTCTCGGTTTTCTCATCTGTAGAATGGGGGTATTGGCATGATCTGTCTCACATGGGAGCTGGCACAGAGTCCACTTGCTGCACCTGTGCATCCTGTATCCACAGGTTCAACCAACAGCAGATTGGAAATATTTGAAAAAAAATTGTGTCTACACTGAACACATACAGATTAGTCCCTCAACAATACAGTATCATAGCTCTTTACATTGGATTAGGTATTAAGTCAGCAAGAGATGACTCAAAATATACAGGGCAAGGGAATACACATACTATGCATTTTATATGAGGAACTTGTGCATCTATCAATGCACAACTGTTGGGGAGGGGCTTGTCCTGGTACAATTGTAAGTGCTGAGCATGGTACTTGACTGCTCCAGGGAACCTCACCCAATGAATCTAGTTTGAAGTTATCCCTGAATGGTAATGTCCCAAGTGCCCAACAGAAGGAACAGTTATATCCTCTTTGAAGACTGTTACCTTCCTTCTAGGCCTCAAAGAATCCACAAATAAACTTTTAAGGAGTCTGAATAGCATACAATAAAAAGTAACCAAGCACATAAAGGAAAAAAATATATCTATGAGCAAGAATAAGCAGGGGGAAAAAAGCTCAAACAGATCACAAAAACTAGATACTGAAATTACCAGACAAAAACTATAAAATGGCTATGATTTTAAAATAATGCATACTTGAGGTTTTTATAGGAAGCCAAAATCATATAAAAATGGCAAATTTGGTAAAGAACTAAATGCAAATGTGAAAAATGACATCATCAATTTTCAAAATCTTCAATGACCAGCTTTAATAGCAAATTAGACACTGCTGAAAGAGAATGAGTAAACTAAATATGTCATAATAAATTACTTAGAATGTGTACAGAAGAAGATGGTTAAGTTGGAAGAGAGGCCAAAAGACATCGTACATGAAGTGAAAAAGCCAATTGAACATTTCATCAGCATTGCCTCCAAAACAGAATTAGTGGAACAGAGGTAACTATTCAAGGGCTATTGAGCGAGAATTCTTTGAAACTGATGAAAAGTGTCAAGCCACAGATCCAGGATGCACTAATGCCAAGTAAGATAGACTCATAGAAATTAATAAACTCAGAACAAACATGCAAAATAGACTGTGGTCATTCCAAAGATGACCAGGGCATTTCCTCCCATGTGCATGGCCTTTGGTGATGACACTTGTAACTCTTCCCATCAAGCTGTGAAGTCTATTTCCTTCCTCTTGAATCTGCGTTGGCCTTGAAACTCGTATTGACCCACAGAAGCAACAGAAGTGACTTTGGGATCTAAACATTAGAAAACCTGTGGCATCTATTTGTGTTCTTTTGGAGTCCCCATGTAAAGAAGCTGAGGCTGTGTGAAGGAGCACCAAGACAACACAGTTGACAATGTCCCCAAACTTGTCCCCCTCCAAGTCAATTCCAGATGACACTATGTAGAAATAGGGACCAAATATCTCTCTGAGGTATTCCAAATTGCAGACCCACTGAATTGTGAGTAAATGCAAAGGATGCTGCTGTACGTCTCTAAGATGTAGTGCAATTTGCTCTGCAGTAGAAGATAACTCTGACATGTAACAATCAACTAAATAAAAATTAGTTCCCTGGAAACATAACAAAGTTGACAAACTTCTGATAACATGAATCAAAGGAAAAGGAGGTTGGGGGTGTAGCTCAGTAGTAGAGTGTGTTCTCAGCATGCGTAAGATCCTGGGTTCAATCTCCAGTCCCCCACCAAAAAAAAAAAAAAAAAAGGGAAAAGGGAAAAGTCCCAGTTTAAAAAACAAAAGGGGGGCACATAACTACAAAAGCTGCAGATATTGAGGAGATACTAACAGAGACATCATACACAAAATTTATGCCAAAAATTTGGAAAATCTACTCAAAATGGACACTCTCTTGGAATAAAATTTTCCAAAGCTGATTTAAAAAGAAATTTAAAGTATAACTAATTCTATAATAATTAAAAATGGACTCTGTAGTCAAAAAATCTACCAAAAATAATATTACTAAACATTAGAGGGGAAAGTCCCATTCTTATTACATACTATTCCAGAAACAAAATAGGATCATTTCCAAATTCATCTTATGAGAATTTATAACACTGAAACTACTATCCAGAAAGACAGTGAGATAAAAAATTATAATTCACACTAAAGAAAAAAATTAAAGAAGACCTTAGAAGATGGAAAGATCCCCATGCTCTTGGATAGGCAGAATTAATATTGTCAAAATGGCCATACTACCACAAGTGTTAAACAGATTCAATGCAACTCTTTTCAAAATCTCAATGACATTCTTCATAGAAAAAAAAAAGCAATCATGAAATTTATTTGGAAAAATAAGAGACTCAGAATAGCCAAAGCAATCCTTAGCAAGAAGAGTGAAGAAGGAGGCATCACGATACCAGACCTTAAACTATACTACAGAGCAATAGTAACAAAAATGGCATGGTATTGGCACCAAAATAGACATGTAGACCAATGGTACAAAATAGAAGACACAGAGCCAAATCCACATAAATACAGTTATCTCATATGAGACAAAGGTGCCAAAAATATACATTGGAGAAAAGATAGCCTCTCAACAAATGGTGCTGGGAAAACTGGAAATCCATATGCAGGAAAATGAAATTAAATCTCAATCTCACACTCTGCATAAAAATCAACTCAAAGTGGATCAAAGACGTAGGCACTAAAACAGAAATCCTGAGCCTAATAGTAGAAAATGTAGGCCCAAATCTTCATCATGTTGCTTAGGACCTGACTTCTTAACAAGACTCCTAAAGCATAAGAAGTAAAATTAAGAATCAATAAAAGGGATGGATTCAAACTAAAAAGCTTCTTCTCAGCAAAGGAAACAATCAATAATTTGAAGAGAGAACCTACAGAATGGGAGAAAATCTTTACCACATGCTCCTCAGATAGAGCATCAATCTCCAAGATATATAAAGAACTCAAAAAACTTAACACCAAAAAACCAAAAAACCCAGTCAATCAATGGGCTAAGGAACTGAACAGACACTTCACAGAAGAAGAAATACAATCAATCAACAAACATATGAAAAGATGTTCATCATCTCTTGCAATTAGAGTAATGCAAATCAAAACTCCTCTAAGATTTCATCTCTCTCCAGTCAGAATGGCAATTATCAAGAATACAAGCAATAATAAATGTTGGTGAGGATGTGGGGAAAAAGGTACACTCATACATTGTTGGTGGGATTGCAGATTAGTGAAACCACTTTGGAAAGCAGTATGGAGATTCCTCAGAAAACTTGGAATGGAACCACCATTTGACCCAGCTATCCCTCTCCTTGGTTTATATCCAAAGGACTTAAAATCAGCATACTACAGTGATGCAGCCACATCAATGTTTATAGCAGCTTGATTCACAATAGAAAAACTACGGAACCAAACTAGATGCCCTTCAACAGATGAATGGATAAAGAAACTGTGATACATATACACAATGGAATATTACTCAGCCTTAAAGAATGAAATTTTGGCATTTGCAGGTAAATGGATGGAACTGGAGAGTATCATTCTATGTGAAATAAGCCAATCCCAAAAAGCCAAAGGCCAAATGTTTTCTCTGATAAGCGGATACTGATCCCTAGTGGGGGATGGGTAGGGAAGAATGAAGAAACTGGATTATACAGAGAGGGGAGGAAGGGGAGAAGTGGGGTGTGGTGGGTGGGTGGGGAAGGGAAGGATGGTAGATTATGAGACAGACATTATTTCCCTATATACATGTCAAAAAAATAAAACAAAGATTATAATTCAATCTTATTCATGAGCACATAAGAAAAAAATTTTAAACAAATGTTAGCAAAGTCCAGCAATATATACAAATAAAACATACCATGATCAACTTGATTCTAACTAGGAACATACAGATGGTTCAATATTATCAAATCTATTAATATAATTTAACATAATAAATCTAAGGGGAAAGAATCACACTTGATTATTTTAAGAGATGCTGAAAATACTGTTACAAATTTAATATTGATTTCTGGTTAATATGCCCAATGAAATAGAAACTTATGATACTTCCTTGAGGTGACCACACATTATGTATACATTTACTTACACTCCCAAGAGCCATTATCTACCTGAATAAGGAAACACTCATTTCCCATTGCTTTTGGGAAGCCTGAGAGAAGTCATTAGAAATATGAAACCATATCCAACTTCTTTTGTATGAGAAATTAAAATATCATTTCTCATCTGTGACATTTACAAAAACTCTAAGGCCTAGATACACACACAGTCAGTGATCAAGTTGTAGAAAAATGGCATTTTCATTTACATATTTGGTGGGGCTGCAAAAATGGTATAATCCTTAAGGAGGAAAATTTAATAATAACTAACAAAATTGTATGTGTGTTTATCCTTTGATCCAGAAATCCTCAGTTCTGCGAATTTATCCTAAGCTACATTTCCAACAACATGAAAGAGACATACATAACTTATGATTGATTGCCCATGACAACATTATTCATATTAGAAAATACTAGAAATAAGCTAAACCCCCATATCAGGAGCCTAATAGAATATATATGATACATAATAGAATATTCTACCTTTGGAAAAAATCAAAGATGCCTGAACTTACATAGCTAACTGTGACATATAGCTAAGTGGGAAAAATCAAGATGCAAAAAAGCAAATAGAAGGTTATCTTTTAAGATAAAAGTAAATAAGTATACACATTTTCAAAAACAGAGGAGGTGAAATTGGTTACCTACCATGGTGGTAGAAATGGGATGGAAAGGCTAAATAAGGGGCAGAAATTCTTTGAGTATATCTTTTCATGTGATTTTGACTTTAGAATCATGTTAACATGCTACATATTCAAAAAATAAAGTGAAATCAACAAGAAACACTAAACTGAATGTAAACAGAAGAGTTTACCATCTCAATTACATAATCATAACGTAGAGGGGAAAAAAGGAAAAAGAAGATGTAATCCAAGTGATTTCGAACACAGTGCTTCTATTAGACACCCCAAGTAGGCTGGGTTCCAAAAACAAAAGAATAACAAAGAAATCCTGACCTTTATTTCTTCAGAATTATTACAGTGTTAACTTCATAGCAATTCTAGACATTGGTTCCTAAATAGCATTCATTACCAATTGGAACTTGGAAGAAGCAGCTAATTCCAGGGGTGGAAAATATGAGGTTAGCCATATTCCACAGGTAACAGGAAGTCAGCCTGGAATATCTTGTACCATGAAGTTCAAAAGTGCTTGAACATTCAGGACAGAGGAGTCACCTTGAATGGGCTCTCACTGGCCAAATCTGCAATAATAATTTAGGCATCAATGTGAAAAATGAAATCAGAAAGGGTGGCACATGCTTGTAATCCCAGCTACTCAGGAGGCTGAGGCAGGAGGATCAAAAGTTCAAGACCAGGCCGGGCGTGGTGGTGCACACCTGTAATCCCAGCACTTGGGAGGCTGAGGCAGGAGGATCGCAAGTTCAAAGCCAGCCTCAGCAAGGGAAAGG
>JAJEJO010000117.1:74451-106724 GCA_020662805.1 Glaucomys volans
GATGATGATGATGATGATGATGATGATGATAGAAAAGAAAAAGAAAACTACAACACAATGATTAATAAGAGAGTCTTAAATCCATTTCATATGAAAAAGCTAAAACATGAAAATAGAAGGGAGACTAGTATAGTAGAGACTAGTAGAGGAAAAGGACCAGGGAGAGGGAGGAGGGGAAGGAAAGGGGAGTATGGGGAGTGAAGTTGACCACATTGTATCGTGTTCACCTAAGACTATGTATCGACAAATCCCATGATTACATATGACTATAATGTACCAGTAAAGACTTGTTAGAGAAAGGAGACACACACAAAGGGAAGGTGGCCATAAAAGCATGCAGGTCTGAATGGCATGCTGTATGTACAAGCCAAGGAACATCGTGGGATGTCAGCAGACACAGAAGCTAGGAAGAGGCAAGGAGGCACCTTTCCCATGAGCCTCTGGGGGAGTGTGGCTCTGTCAATACCTCAATTTTGGATTTTAAACCTCTAAAACTATGAGAAAATAAATATCTGCTGTCTTAAGTCACTCAGTGTGTGGTGATTTGTTTCAGCAGCCCTAGGAAATGAATACAATGAGCAATATTCAACCTTACATTTTTAATTGCTTCATAATATGCCTGGAAAAGCATATTATATTATAGTATAAAATATTTTCTATTATAGTATTAAAATAATTATAACTAAAAATATGCATTTATTTTGCCATTATTCTATATGTTTTTACTTTTTAAAAAAATAACAAATTGATTCCATCAAAAAATATTTAATTGGGCTCTCCTGCAAGAGAAAGGAATCCCATTTATGGAGGAATGTCAGCTAACAATAGAAGGCAGAAGGAAAAGTAGAAACAAAAAAATCTCCATTTTATACTCACTCTGGTAATAATTCAGGCAAGAAACATCAGTGGGAAAATTAAAACACACTGATTAAAAAGAGAGTCTAAAACCACTGGGAAAACCCACTGGGTAAATGGATAGTCACAGGGGCTCACAGTATCTTCCTGCAGATATTTTAGGAATCACAAAGAGGAGAACTACCTTTACAAGGAAGAAATTTGGCAGGCACTACCTTAGCCTTATCAAATTTAACATCACCAATGAGTGAATTCAGTTGTGTCCCCTACCTGGATGCACGCAAAGGACACATGAACTATGTTGGATTTCTGCCAAAGGAGTTTAATCTGATTTTAGCAAGATGCCTACAATCCAGCAACTTGGGAGGCTGAGCAGGAGAATCACAAGTTTGAGGTCAGCCTCAGCAATTTAACAAGATCCTATCTCAAAATAAAAAATAAAACAGGCTGGGACATAGCTCAGAAAAGTGACCCTGGGTTAAATCCCCAGTACCAAAGGAAAAAGAAAGCAAAAAAACACACAAACAGTTTGGACAGATCCAATTTAAGGTGTGTGGGCATGTCCACACAGCACACCCCACCAATACACACACAGCCTAATTTCTTAGAGACACAAAATAAACAAATAAAAGGCCAAAGAACTATTCTAGATTTAAAGAGATTAAAGATACAGGACAAATAAATGCAATGTGTAATCTCTGATGAATCTAATAAGCAAGGACTAAAAACATAAAAAGTCTATTAACTCACTACATTATTGATTAAACGAGGAAATTACACAATCAACCCAATAAATGACTAAAAAGGACTGGACAACAATTCAACATCCACTTAACAACTTCCCAAAATTTTCTTTGCCAATTAGGTGACTGCAGCCATCCACCCAGATGGTCAGGGCTTGGTTAATAATTGCCATGTTCTGAATTTTTGTCCCTGTTTCCAACTCAGGACCAACCAGAAAAAGCCAAATGTGGCTTACGATGCCAACCTGTGTCCCTCACCTCCCATGTCCCAGCACCAGCAGCCTGCAATCGGAGCAGACCGACGCTTTCCTACTCCCCAGCCTGTGTTTGGTTCACCACCAAAGGCGAATTATGGCAGCTCACTCTAGCAAGCTCTGAATAAATAGCCTCTGTTTGTTCTCATCTGTGTGGTCTTCACTTACTTTCATAAAATTGAGAATTTTACCGAGCCCCCCCACAAAAAAAAGTCACCATAAAGATAATGGGAAGACCACTTTGGAGTGGGAGAAGATATTTGCCATACATATATTACCAGCAAAGAACCAATGCACAGCACACGGGGAACTCCTAAAAGTCAATGAGAAAAGACTCAACTAAAGAAAACTGGGGAAAGACTTGAAGAGAAGAGGAATTTAATGATTGAGAAGCATGAAAAAAAGTCCTTAGCTTCATCAGTAATCGGGAAAATGCAACAGCCTGTTGGGCAGGCATTGTTCGTCTGCCTGAGGCTCCTGAGGCCACTGGCCTGCCCCAGGTGAGCAGCAGGACTAGGGGGACCAGGCAGGCCAGGTCTCTGCTCCAGACCTCTTTACCTCTGGGGCTCAAGGACAAGTGTCTTCCTGCTCCACACCCAGGCATATCCTCTAGAGAGGTCGAAAGTCATGTTTAAGGACCCAAGAGTTTAAAGATTCCACCTTCCTAAACCAAGGATGAACCAGAGATGGGGAGCAGAGACTGAAGGCACAATTGCTCACATCATCAGCACAGGAGGAATGCAAAGCCAGTGTAGCCCATGTAGCTCCGTCAAGGCTCAGCGGGCCCTTCCCTAGATTTTCTCTTCCTGATCTATCTTCCTGTGTCCTTTCAGCAATGAACAAAGCCCATAAATAGTAGTAGTAATGATCGAAGTGTGATTACTAGCAGTATTTTCATTTTAAAGATGGGAAAAATCAAGGTCCAGGGAGGTAGAAGAACTTGCCCAAGGTCAAACAGCCCCAAGAGCTAGAACACAGGTCTCCGGCTGCCTACACCACGGCTTTCTCCCCCACCGTGGTCCTGCAGGCTGGCTGCATGTCTTACCTGCAATTCCCATCCCGCAGCCTCTGGGGCACCTGAGCCTGGTCACTTTGCAGACAGGTCCACCTCCCATCCAACAAGAGACAAACCAGCCTTCTTGTGTTTGAACTGTTCCTTTTGTGCTTTATCTCATTGAAAAGGCACACTGTGCTCCCAAAGTCCCAAAGCGATAGAGGACACTGGCCAGGCTGAGGCATCAGTTGTTTCTGAGCAAAAGGCACACTTACCTTGCCCCAGCAGCAGCAGCCCCACGAGGATCACGCCCGGCCGCAGCCCCATGCCAGATTGCTCCAGGTGTCTCAGGCCTCTGGGCGAATGCCTTCCTCCCACAGGTGGATGGATCAGGATGCCTCCTGCTGCTTTTATGCTCCTCTGGAATCTGATAGTGCACCTGTCATAAATTTTACTATGTTCACCTTTGAAAGGGGGCAGTGACTGGCTGTAAATGATAAATATTAACATTGAGGCAGAGGAGTCGGAACAGGTAGCATGTTCTAGTCACAAACACCAGGTCCCCACAGCTGCCTTCATGCAGCCTTCTGTGGTGACAGATGACCCGAAATCATCAGTAGCAGAATGGTCTACTGGGAGGAGTACAGGCCTGGAAATCCCAGGTGCCAGGCTGGAATTCCAAATCCACCACAGCCATGGGAACTTGGGCATGTCCCTTAGCTTGGCTTCGATTTCTCAACTGTAAGCCAGGAGATCAAAGACCCAGGGAGCAAAGGTATTTTGTAACAAATGTAAACCATGAAGCCCCCTCCAAATGGGGGCTAAGTTCTCTTCTTAGTCTGGAACACAGTCCCACCGTGTCCTAGGAGTGCCACTGGGTTCTCTGGTGTATATGACACAGGGAGGTTTGTTTGTCCCCCACCTCCAAACCCATGGGTGGCTGAAAGCGTTGGGCCCATGTGCACACCACACATTTATTGTCTGCGTGTTGAATTGGGAGTCGCAAGCCAGAGAGGTGAGTGGTGGATCTGAGTTCAACACAATCAGCAGTTTCCTTTGGGCACAGGAAGTCAGGAATGTCAGGTGGGGTCTAAGCGGGGCAGACAGAGCTGGAATTGAAAGCCCAAGTGACAAAATCCCTTGAGGGTGAAATTTTCACTTTTACACACACACACACACACACACACACACACACACAAATTGTGGTTGATATGCAAAAATATGTTTAAACTGTCCTTGACTCGTGGCCACCCTGTGACAGCAGGACTGAGAGTCTGACTCCTAGGATCTGGCTTGGAGTCCCAAGCTGGTTCCCATTACCCATCCCAGATCTTGTCATTCTGGCTGACCTGGACATTTTTCTCATATTTGAAAAATCAGAGTTATAGTTCTGTAGTCTTGAGTCGAAAGTGAAGTGGGTGGCCCTTTATTCCTACAGCCTCAATTTTAGGTTATTGTCTTCCTTTCTCAGCTGCTCAGTAAAACATGATGTGGGTGACCACTGATGTAGCCATGCCACATGCTGAGCCTCAGCCTCAGGACTGCGTGGGGCTCTTGGGTCATGCTAGGACGTGGGCACTGACGCACTAGCCCCAGGGCCTGGAAGAAGGCAGCATGCAAAGAAAACAAGAAGAAAATGTACCTAGGTCAAGGTCTACAGAGATTTTTTGAGCACAGATACTTCTAAGTACCTGGACACGTGTTTGCTTTACTTAACTGCCCACAAGTTCAATGAGAGCCACAGCTTCTGTCTCTCTGGTAGGATGTCAGGAGTCCCTCCAGCTCATGCCACAGGCAGCTTTGAGGAATACCCCTGAACCTGCTTGGATGGAGTGAATATCCTCATTCTTAGTCCAGTTGGAGATGGGCGGGGAGGATGCCGGGGCAAGGGCAGAAGCAGCCTGGCTCTGCCTGCCCTTCACTCGCTTCTGTCTCTGTGCCTCTTCATGGCCACCAGGGCCCAACTGGGCTGGTCACATGCCAGATCCTAACCTCTTTACATTTAGAAAAAATGAGAAATGCCTTTTTAAAAACAGTCACTGTGATATAAGACAGACTGAACTGCCTTCTAGATAGAAGGAGCTTTGAGTCCCATCAATGTATCCAGCAATCCTTGTCAGCTGTGAGAGTGCAGGGGAAACAACAGCACTTCATGGACACTCCTGCCAGGCACCGTGGTGGCCCCTGACGCACCTGAGCTTGAGCAACACCTGCTTCCTATGTGTCTATGAAAACAAGGGGGCAAGTAGTCATCTAAAGCCAGAGACAAACCCTGTCACTTGTACATAAACTTTGTCCTCTGATTTTCTGTTAAGGGGGCAGTTCCCAGGTAAACTAAGATGCTCCAGTGCAGATTTTGGGGACAGAGCCAGAACTCCCAGGTGAAGGGATGGCAGGGCATGACTTGCTCAGAAGGCTTCTAGGAGACCGGAAAAATGGAGCAGTTGCTATTTCCCAAGAATCCACTAGGGGGCACTAGACCGAGCTTCTAGCTCAGGGCTTCTATGAATTAATTCAGGATGGGCCTTAGAAGAGAGGGTTATAACTCATTATTCAAAGAAATTAACACGGTGAATGATCAGCCCACTGGGGGGAAAATGAAATAGAACACAAAATATCTGAGGGTAATATTCGGGGAAACTTGTTACAGGTAGTGAGATCATATGTATCTCTTAAGGAGGGTCATAGTCAAAAATATTTGAAAACTACTGTCTTACTAGTGGATACACAAAGAAATCCCTAGACATTGAGAAAAATAAGACTTAGATTTGTTTTTCTCCTGGTTAAAGGTGCAACTAGTTGCAATGCCCTCGTGCTAGAGAATAGCTAGAAGCAATGCCACTAATGACTCTGGGCCTCAGGAAGAAGGGTAAGTAGAGGTTATGTGAGCAGAGTGTAAGTCAAATGATCCTCTCATCCTCTTCCTTCAGCAAGGAAAACCCAGTCCTTCATGCCTGACTGAGCTGTAAACACATGACGGGAAGTGTGCAGTGGCCTGTCATCTTGAACAGGAACCCACTGGTGCCTGTTTTCCAGAGCAAGACTTAGGCACACACGTAAGGGAAACAGCGTCCAATGCTGGTAATGGGACTGACTCAGCTGACCTTGGGCAGAGTCTTTGCTTGCAATCAAGATACTGAAACAAGAAGCACTTCACTGAGTAGTGAAGAAGCATGAGAGAAAATGAAGAAGGGGGCCAGGGCTGTAGCTCAGTGGTACAGCACTTGCCTTGCATGCATGAGGCACTGGGTTCGATCATCAGCAGCACATAAATAAAGGAAAAAAAAGGTATTGTGTCCATCTACAACTAAAAAAAAAAAAAAAATTAAAAAAAATGAAGAAGGGACCAATAAACTAGTTCTAGGAAAAAACACAGTTTTAAATATCATATCCTTGTTAATGAATAGAGAAAGACTGACAGAGCAATTCCCTAAAGAAAAGACAGTCACTCCCTGAGAGAGGACACCTGGCCTGCCTTGACCTTTGCTATATCCCTAGTATCTAGCACTGAGTGAATGAATAACAGTCAGAATGATAATTAAATAATTATTATTAAATAATAATATTAAAGTCAGAATAAAGGAAAGAGATCAAGACTACTAGAAAAATCCACTTGCAGAACATACTATAAAAAAAACAGAAAGGAATATAAATCACATTTTAGGTTGGAGAACTGAGGAAAAAGAGAAGCACATTGCTCTCGATACCACAAAGCAGGATGAGAATAGACAGTGGAAAGCACTGAAGTTCATGGTCATGGTTCTGCCCTAAGGTAACTGTTATTCCTCCACATAGTGGTTCTCAATGTTGGCTGCATGTTGGAGCTACCTGGGGAGATTTTTAAAAGGTACCCATGCCTGGGGTTCACCCTCACATTCTGATGTAGTTGGTCTAGAGTGCGACTTGAGCATAGGTTCTTCCTAAAGGTTCTGGTGTCCAACCAGGGCTGAGATTCCTGCCCTCAGGGGACCACCAGGCACCCACAAACCACAGGTTCACCAATGCCAGGACAGGCTACTGACAGCAGGCAAGCTCAGTCTGAACTGGTGACCCTGCTCAGGAGGAAACCCATGGGAATACTTGGGGTGAGATGCTGGGACTTATCTCTCAGACATCGGGGGAGGGAGGATAGGCGAAGTGCTGGACTCTGGTGCCTGGAGAAGCCCAGGCCCCTGAGCACCCGGATGATGCTTTTTATCGCCTGCAGTCATTTCCTCTTCCTTCTGCCCTGGTTGGGCAGTGTGCAGAGCAGGCCCTTGGCACTGGGGAAGGGGTGGGATGAGCTCTCACTTCATGGCCCGCTTCCTACCCAGTCATTAGCTCCAAGAAGAGCACTGTCTCTGGCTCACTGCCATTTATGGTTGGGGGTGTGTGAGGCACCCGCAACCCAGGGCCTGGCACTCTGCAAGTCACACAGAGACTGACTCTCCCTTTTTTCTCCTTCACCTCCCACCCTCTCTGAACTCTGAGGGGCCCTCAGAGCCCTATTGGCACTGACTAGGAATTGTATTCGAGTTGCACTTCCCAACCTGTGCACCTGCCAGCACACAGAAGATGCTGACGTTTGTTCAGCACAGACAGGAGAAAGGCTATCTTGGGTCTGAGGTGAACAGCTGAGGGTCTTGACCAGCTCTAGGACCCTCCTGGCAGTCCTGAAGGGCTGGAGGGGTCAGTGTCTTTTCCCACCTGCAATCCCTTAATGCACCTACACCCAGGTTCGGATTTAGGTAGCATTTGGTGAGCACCTGCTAGGTCCAGACCTCTGCCTATTCAAGCTAATGAATGTCTCATTTAATAGCAGCTGCCTTCCTCAGCGGTTAGAAGTCCTGACTAAGGTCACTCAACAGGAAGTTCAAAAGAAGGTTCTGGTCCAAGTCCCTGCCTCCATATCCATTCAGTTCTCTCCAATGTGACTAGAAGATGTGCCAGTGAAATGGCTTCAGTCGCCCTTCAGAGGGGAAGCCCGGGGAAGGCTCTTGATCCTGAACTGGTGGAGGATGGTCTCTGGCTCAGGTGTCCAGTTCAGTAGCAAAATCTAGCAATGTGACCCTTCTCTCCTGGATTCTGAGTCTGAGGGACCCATCCAGGTGACCAATGTACAGGCTGGGCACTGGGGCCCTGGCAAACCTAGGGAGGAAGCAACATTTCTGCTGGTAGAAGGCCCATAACACCGTCCTCCTTGGTACCATTGCAGGAGGACCGGAGAACTAGACAGGACCCTCTGACCCATCACAGATGGATGGATGGATGGATGGATGGATGGATGGATGGATGGGCATCAAGCTGTGTCCCCCCTCCTCCCTCTTCTTGGCAGGAAAACAACAGGGACTGGGTCAGAACTGGCCAGAGAGTGCTTGGACCTACTCCAGTCCTCCTCTACTCCCATATACAAAGGGGAAACCGAGGCCAAAAAGAAGCAGAACTAGTCTGTGACTAAGGCCTGACTGGGTTTAGGACTCCCAGATCCAAGCCCAACATTCTTTCCAACTCCTCACCCAGGCTTGAATCACCAGGAGCATCTCAGCAATTGTATCTTTAATCCAGTTTTGCAGATAAGAAATTTAAAGCCCAGAGAGGATTAGTAACTTGTCCAAAGTTGCTCAGCTATGAAGGGTAGGAGCCAGAGTTCTTGCCTCTGCACCACAGCCCAGGGTGGCCAAGTTCAAGCCACAGAGACTCACTCAGCATGGATCCTGTGCTAGCAGACACCAATATAAAAGCCAGAGCCCACCCATCTCCCCTCTGGGCAGGGGTTTCCTAGAGACAGGCTGGTGTGGCTAGTGGGCCCTGTGCAAGGGGAAGCTCTTCCCTGGATCTTCCAGAACCACGATGCTCCACACAGAGCACATCCTGCTCCCGGGTGGCAGGGCCAGGGAGAGCTCCATCTACAGGAGATCCTGCAGGAACTCCTACCTGGCTAATCTTCCCCTCACTCAACTCTTTGCATCTTACTGTGGGAGCAGCACTCTGCCCTTCAAATCCAAAGGGAATAAGCAAGACTCCCAGTCTATCCATGGGAATCACGCCAAGAGGGTCCTGGTTCCCACAGCCCCAAGCAAGCATCCTGCACCAACCTCACCTTCCTCCCTGGCCTGCGTTCAGGACAGAGCACCTGCCCAGGAAAGCACCTCCTGGACTCAGGGGCTGGGGAGGAGCAAGAGCCTCTCTGGATCCGTCTAGGGCAGCTTACCTGCAGGCATCTGCACCACACCACAGCTGCCGTGGAGTGGGGCCTCCGGGCTTTTGGCTGTGGGGTAGGGGATTACTGAGGCATGACGTCACAGCTTGGTCCAGACCTGGGCTGTTGACACCACTAGACACTGGCACGTGGGTGTTAATGGCTTTGGCAGTGATGTGCAAGCTTGTTTGCCTAGCCAGCTCCCTTTCAGTCACTGTTTATGTTTAATGGCACCACCTGGGGAGAGAGCTGTGGTGTGAGAGTGGGTGGGGAGTGGGTGAGGTGAGCCGGGCTGGACTTCTACCCCCAGGGCCCTGCTGCAGACCAGCTCCCAGGCTTGGCTGGGCGGAAGGAGCTGTGCTGAGCTTCAGCCACTGGGACATCAGGGCTTCACTGGGCGCTTTGCTGAGGAGTTTGTCACCTCAGGTTCTGTTTTCCAGCCGACTCCATTGTGAGGGATTGTCCACACACTTCTGCTTCCAGGCACCGACGGGGCTCCTTCCTTTAGGGATTCAGGAACACAACCTGTTCCTAACTGGAGGCTGACACTCAGAAGAAGAAACTGAGTTTTCAAATTTCACACGTTTTCCATCCTGATCCATGCATATTTTCATAGTACGACATCTCTGAATATAGGCACTGTCTCTTTTTTTTTTTTTTTTTTTGGAGCCAGGGATTGAACTCAGGGACACTCGGCCACTGAGCCACATCCCCAGCCCTATTTTTTGTATTTTATTTAGAGACAGGGTCTCACTGAGTTGCTTAGGGCCTCGCTAAGTTGCTGAGGCTGGCTTTGAACTCGCGATCCTCCTGCCTCAGTCTCCCAAGTCGCTTGGATTACAGGCGTGCGCCACCGCGCCCGGCCAGGCACTGTCTCTTAATCTATAGAAATGTCTGGAAACTTGTTGCCCAGAGAGCAGGTGATAAAAGCCAGATATTAAGTCCTGGTTTTTGTGCTCCAAGGGCCAGTTCCCTTAGTCTAAGAGACAGAGCCTCCTCACTTTCATTCATTTGAGTGTGGTCCTTATTGACCTTGGGGGCCTCCCAGGAGCCTGTGGGAACAGGAACATGCGGGGACATGGTTCTCTCAACCTATCTCTGTGGAGTCCTGGAGGGTTCCTTCTACCCCACATTCACTTTCTTCTTTACTTTGGGACAGAACCACCTTAGGCCAGGTTTCTATTGTTCCCTCTGTTGACACTGAGGCCCATGTTTCCTCATTCGTCATGAGGCTCCAAGTTCTTGCACTTTGGCACCACTCACCTGGATTCTGGTAAGAACTCCTGTAGGTTCACCGCCCCATCCATCCATCCTCCACCCACCACCAGGTGGCCTTTCTAAAACACCTTCCCCTCATTTGTCCCCCCCACCACTCTGCCGGAAGTACACAAAGGTCAACAGTTTGTGCAATCCAATACTCAGGGAGTCCTCCGGCTCGTCCTGCTCCAAATCTCCCCAGCACTCCAAGCTGCCCTTTACCCCTTTTCTTGGACAACTCTGTCCTTGGTCTTGCAGGCTTTTGGCTTCCTGGTTTCTTCTCTCAGGCTCTTCCTCCTCAGCCTCCTTTGTCAGCCCCTTCTCGCTGCTGGAGTTCCGCAGGGCTCTGGCCTGGACCCTCCTCCTCCTCTTCCCGTCTCCCAAGGTGATTGCATGCACCCCACAGCTTCATTTAAAGCCTGTGTGTCAATCATGGCCCTGTTCCCACTCCCAGCCAGTCTTCTCTTCTGAGCTTCAAACCCCATAAACTCACTCACTGACTCAATGTCCCTACTTTGATGTTTCAAAGGCTCTTCAGACTCTAGGAGGGAAGAACTGACTGTATCCTCTTCCTCCATCGTTGGTGCTCCTATGAGAAATAGCGATGGCGACTGCAGACAGACCTAGGAACGATTCTTAGAAACTCGCTCCCCTCCATCCTAACAGGTCATCAGTTGCTGAGTCCCATCAATTGAATATCCTGCATAACCTTGTGACATGTCTCTCTGTTCTCCATCTCCACTACCCAAGCTGAGTCCAGGCTGCCATTACTGCCCCAACACACAAATAGCCAAAAACATGCTTCAACTCTGCCCTTGCTCCAGTTGTTTTGTTTTGTTTTCATTTTTTTACATAGTAGCCTGAATGATCTTGTCAATGTGCACACTTGATGTCACACCCTTGTACAAAAACCCTTTGACAGCTCCCCAATGCTTTTTGGATAGACTATCCCTGTGGCCTATGACGCCCTGTGTACCATCCTCCTTTCTAGTCTCAAGCTCCACTCTCCATCCTTGTCTCACTCTGTCTCACTGGGCTTCTTCAGGTCCTTGAACATGTCCTTGAACTTGTAATGCTTATTCAAAATTTATCTTGCCTGTCTGACCTTAAGCTCCAGGAAGGCAAGGGCCTCGTGGTTCTCTGCCAGGTCCCCAGAACTTAGTGTAGGACCTGACATTATTAGTAAGTGCTCAATAATTCTTGCACAGTTGTATCAAATCCAGACCCACTCCAGTCACAACTCTGGGCCCTGGTGAACAGGATCAAATTCTACCTCACAGTGACTGAACCCTGGCCTCCCTGGCAGTTGGCTTACGGCTCTGCTACACCTCTTATTTTACCTTGTTAGGGTCAAAAACATGGCGGTTGGGTTGGGTTCTTTGCTGGAAAGGGGATGCTCCACATGGCCTTCACTTGTGTGTGTGAGGGGATACTGGGGACTGGACCCAGGGCTGCTCTACCACTGAGCTACAGCCTCAGTCCTTTTTATTTATTGAGACAGGGTTTGCTAAGTTGTCCAGACTGGCCTCAAACTTGTGATCTTCCTGCCTCAGCCTCCCAAGTTGCTGGGATTACGGGTGTGCGCTGCCACACCCAGACGTCAGACATCTTTGTAATTGTCTGCTCAGCTCCTAATATAGTGGCTTTGCACCCAGTGGGACACTGCCACAAATACTGCACAACAGAAGGGGGCCCCATTGGCGTCTGCCTGGCCCCTTGTGCCTCCATCCCCACCCCCCAGAGTACAGAGATCTCTTAGACTAGTCCTCCTCAAAAAGCCAGGAGAACCTGAGGAGAATGTTCAAAGCTGCCAAATGTTCTGGAAGGTCAATTAGGGTCCCTCTCACTTTGAAAATCTCCACCCTAATGGAACACTTGCCGATCAGAGCAGGACCTCCTCTCTTTTTCTCTATAAAATGTCCGCTTCTTCCAGTCGCCTTTGAACCCCTGCTGAGGTAATGTGGATAATTCCCTTGTGGCTCCCAGTTGCTAAACAGTCTTGGCTAATTTTGTCTTGGGGTTGATTTTATTTTTTACTGTAATCCTGGAACCATGACTTGGATCTGGACTGACCTGCTTGCCACTGTGGACCTTGGCTCTTGACCGGGCACAGAGCCTACCCAGGCCCTGTGAGTCTTGCTGCTCATGGAACGTCGGGCCTTGATAATAAACCTGCATAGGCATCAACTCCACTCTTCGTTTTGAGTTCCTTGACATTTTATTTACTTGTCAAATCTGGGGGTTTATATTTGGTTAGCGTGAGCTGAGTGCAATGGCAGACACCTGTAATCCTAGGGGCTCAGGAGGCTGAGGCAGGAGGATGGTGAGTTCAAAATCAGCCTCAACAACCTAGTAAGGCCCTAAACAACTCAGCGAGACCCTGTCTCAAAATAAAGTACTCTTAAAAATGGGTTGGGGATGTGGCTCAGTGGCTAAGTGCTCCTGAGTTCAATCCCTGGTACCAAAACAAATAAATAAAATATTTGGTTAATGTGGCCCTTTGGAGCTGTGTCCTGGGTGACTTGCTTCTACCTATCCCTTGATTTGGATCCTGTGTCCTTGAGCATCATTTTGTCATGAAAAGGAAGATGAAGAATGGGGTGCAGGCCCAGATGCTGGCAGAGGGCTGTTTGAGACAGCCTCACAGACCAGAGGATTGACAGTTCTCCCCAGACCAGCCCTCTCGGAGGACAAGTGCTACTGTGGGTCACCCCTAAAACCAGAGGAGATTGTCCTCTCTTGACTATTCATCTTGAGAACATGGTTTTGATTCTGAGAGAAGGGTCTCTCTGATATATTCCACCTGTGGGGGACTCAGACTGTTGAATCTGTGTTTGGAGGTGCCCGTTAGGTCAAGGGTCCAGGACATGGAGTTGGATAAGCACCTTCAAATGACCGTGATTTCTAACTGGCAGTAAGCAGGAGTCCTCACTCGAGCTTCTTATGGGTGTTCACAAGACCACTATACCTCCTCTTTTTCTCTAAAGGGCAGAATTTCAGCAAGGATGTTTTGGGCCTTCTGTGGACACTTGGTGCAACATTTAATTTAACTGGAACAGCTCATCTGAGAGATACATTAGAACAAAACAGAATAAAGTTCCTCAGTTCCAGCAAGTGGCATTTTTTGATTAGCACACGAACAAAAGAACTATGGAGATAGACAGTGGTGATGGTTACTCAACACTGTGGGTGTATTTAATACCTCTGAACAGTGCAATTAAAGTTGGTTAAGATGGCAAATTTTGTGTGTTTCACTGAAATATGATAATGATGATAACAACAACAACATCACCCAGTTCAGGAATTGGACATGCCTGTACCATAGAGTTTAAACTCTGGTCCAAGAGCTCTTGTCAAAGATTTTCTTAAATTCTGACAAAACAACCATCTCTTTAATTCAGAATCTCCCATAGGGTTACATCCATCTTGCCAGATTTTTGCCAATGAATTGCTGGTAGGAATATCAGAGGCTGAATTATCAATGGGAAAAGCAGAATGGATTCATGCAGGCTCGGATCTGAGATCCCTATGTGCACACTGTACCAAAGCTCAGGAAGAGAGCCCAGAAAATAGATCAGAATTTACTAAAAGCAATTTCTGGGCCCTTCACTGCAAACACCGAGGGGACTTTGCTACAGTCTTATAAGCAGAGAAAAGATGGATCAATGGGAGATTTCAGAGGCAGACATTGCCTTCCACCAAAAATGCAATCAGTCCCAAAGCCAACCTAATGCAGCTCTCCCATTCATTTTTTAAATGGAGTTCAGTCTGAAATCTGAGACTGGGTTTACAAGCAAAGAGAGCCCCACTGTCTGAACCATAATACCTAACTGAACACTTGGACAGGAATGCTTATTTGTCTATAAATCTCAAGATAACTATATGGCTTTGCAGATTAAATGATGAGGTGATCCTAATTCCAATTCCTCCCTACAGATAAAAATGTCTGTAAAAGCTGTCAACACAGAAACATTGGGGCAAGGCTGGGCTTTAAAAATGCAAATAAAACCAGGTATCTAATGCAGGTGTCCAGAGGCCACCTTTTTTAAAGTGACTGCTGCCCGCCCTGGGTTTCCTGCAGCTCCACTCAGATGGCCTTGCACCTCCTCCTGGAAGCTTCTGGGCCATTGCCCAGCCTCCCCAGCTGCCTTGCAGTGTCCTGGGGAACAATTCAGTCTTGTACCTGGTTCTCAGAGCCACTTTAGAGGCACATCAGAAGCAGAATAAAATTCCACTTTAGCTATAAAATCCCCACCCAGTGTTAGCTGGCTGATGATCAGTATGGAAATTGATGTTCAAAGAGGAAACTGGAATCGAAATCAGTTTAGAGTGTCTGGTCTTCAATTCGAAATATGGCCTAGGCACAGCATGATTGGCAGCTTAGAAACATGGAATCTGGGGCCTATGGAGAGTGGGACTTGGGACCTGCTGAATTGGGAAGTGCCATTTAAGGAGCAATAAAGCCCTGATCTAGAGAAGTAGTTCTCAAAACCTCACTGCATATTTTAATTGCCTGGGAAACTTTCAAAAATAACTGATGAAAGACCCCTGTCCCAGACCCCACTGAATCAGAATCTCCAAGAGAGGGGCCTACACACAGTTTGCGTTATTGTTGATTATTTTTTTTGTTTATTTAGCACTGCCCAGATGCTTCAAATGTGCAGTCAGAGTTGAGAACCACTGGTGTCAAAGAAAGGGAAACTGAGGCCCAGACTGGAGCTGGGCTTGACTTCATCACAAATGCACCCAAACCCCAGGGGCTGTGCAACGGCTGGTGCAGCCCTGTGGACGTCGTAGGTATTTTTCACGTGGAGAATGTATTCCAGTGTCACTTGAACAACTAGACATTTATTTTAAGGTAGAAAGAGAAAATTTGGAACTTTCTAGATAACTATTGATTAACTTGGATGACACGATTTTGCTACTTATTAGTATAGTATTGGGATTGAGTCCCTTGCCTTGGGGAACTTCAGTTTTCTCACATCTACAGTGGGAAGAACAGCCTCCCTGAGTATTGGAGAGTCTCAGTGAGATGAACTGAGACCTCTATGGGCCTCAGTGCCATGTGAAAAGCAGTTTAGCGCACTCCCTGCGGCTCCCATCAACTCCTCTCCCTTTGTGACTGTCTTTGCTCTGGACTCTTCTGCCCCAGCCTTCCACGCACCGCCCTGCCTTCTAGGATGTTCATGAAAGGAGAGGATTCAAGGTAACTCTACTTGTGGTTCTGGGATCTAGGCGGAGCCTCGAGGGCCTAGAGAGATTCAGTAGGCACCCAGTGCTGCTGCGTCCCAGACCTGGTGCTGGACCACTGGGCCATTGGAGAAGGAGCCTGTGAGATCCGTTGGTCTACCGCCCACCTCCAATGCCTAGGGAGACTGAAAAGGCACACCATGGGATTTTTCTGAAGGGAAGTGATCAGTGGGCTGTAGGGGAATCTCAAGGAATTTGACAGGTGTCCCCCAAATCTCAAGGAACACAGGAACTGGTGTTTGAGCAACACCTGAAAAGCCCCCATGAAGGAGTGCCTGAGTAGAGAGGGGCTATCCTGGAGGAGACTGGGCCATCAGCTTTAGTGGATGAGGATGGTGTGGGGCCCTATGTGGACTTGCAGAAGACCCTGAAAGGTGAAGTGAGGATGGTGGGAGCCCAGGAGACCCTGCATGGCCAGCCAATGAAGCTGATGTATCAAACCTTTAAGCAAAGAACTTCAGCAATAGAAGAGGACTCAACCCCCTCCACCCAGGGCAGAGCCCAGCTTGGTGATCTGCCATTCCCAGAGGACATGAGTGTCAGCTGCTACTGCCCAAAAGGCAACCTTCCCTTTCCTGGCCTCCCCCTCCACCCCACTTACCAAGGGGACAAGTGAGAGGCCCCCTATGTTCTCTGCACCCACAGCCTCCCCAGCCTGGCCTGGGTGGGGAAGACACATTCCTAATGGAACAGAGTTTAGAATTTTGACATACCACAGGGCAGGTGTCTCGTTACATGGGAGCTGCCCAGGGGAAGAATGAAGCCAAAGAAAGACCTGCCGGTGCCTGGGACAAGGTTCTTCCTGCTTGTACTGTGTGTACAGGTGACTGGAGAAGGTGGCTGGGTTTCCACCTGTGGGTGTGGGTGCGTGTCCTCCTTGGTCTACAGCCATGAACTGAGTCTCCACTGGGTGTTAAGCCTGGGGCCTCTCTTCATCTCCCTCAGCTTCATGCTGCAGCTCAGTTCATTGGTCTACGACTTCCCTCGCTCCATTTGAAGATTTCAGGACTCAGGTGTCATGAAAGTTCTTTACTAGAGCCCAGAGCTTGCAGGTTCAGCCCCAGCCCTCAGTTCTCACCTGGGCTCCTCCTAGGGATTCTCTCCCGTGGGGACACAGTCCCTGCTCTAGCCACACTCTGCACAGCCCAAAGGAAAGCCTTCTCCTCTTCTTCTGCCAATAAGATCCCATCTGCTCAAAGACTCCAAGGCTCCCTGTAATTGTCCCAGTAAGCAGGTGTCTTGCAAAAGATGGCAATGGAGTCCCAAATGTGTGGTAGTGATTAAAGGGGACATAGGGACACTTGCCCTATGAGAAAGGCTCACACTAGACTGGCATCAGTATTTCTTCCCCTGGGACCATTGCCTCCTGTTTGGCCCCTCCTGTTGTCCTCTGATGCTGGGCTCCAGGTGCACACAGGTACACCTGCACACAGGTACACCTTGCTTGGTGACCAAACCTAGAGGTATCCACCCCGAGAGAGGCCTGGAGTCAGCACCTATTTACTAAAGCTCCTTCTACATGCCAGCCACAACCTCTGATCTCATGGAACTTGTATTCTAAGCAGGGCACAGGGACATTCACTAAATTGTTTCACAAACAGACATAAGATAGCACCATGGAAACAGCCAGGGCCTCTCCCAGGTACATTTCAGGGCTCCATGGTGAGCAGGGCCTCGGAACTTCCAGCAAAGGCCAGGGTGGCTTCGATGCAGAGTAAAGGGAGGCAGGGCCCAGAGACCTTGGGGAAATACCTGTCCCCAGGAAGCAAAACACTGGTTAGAAGTGGGAAAGTGAGCCAGATGTGGTGGCACACACCTGTAATCCCAGTGGCTTGGGAGGCTGAGGCAGGAGGATTGCGAGTTCAAAGCCAGCCTTAGCAACTTAGCGAGGCCCTAAGCAACTCAGTGAGACCCTGTCTCTAAATAGGGCTGAGGATGTGGCTCAGTGCCACATAAGGATGTGGTGGAGTGCCCCTGGGTTCAATCCCCAGTACCAAAAAAAAAAAAAAAAAAGAAAAGAAAAAGAAAAAGTAGTAGGAAAGTGACAGGATCTGCCTCATGCTTTAAAAAGCTGACTGATGGCTGTATGGAACATAAGAGGAGGGGGACAAAGATGGAAGCCAGGGGTCCCACCAGGAGGCCACTACCTGCCTCACAAGAGATGGAGGAGGCTCGTGGTGGTGGAGATGGAAGGAGGCAAAGAGATGTTCAGGAAGTAAAATAGAGGGGCTGAAAGGGTGGGGGACAGATTCTGGCCTGGGCACTGGCCTGGACCCTGGCTCATGACCTCAGTAGGGGTCACTGGGCTGGGATGAGCGTCTGGGGAGAACTCGAGGGAAGCTGCTTCAGACTGGGACATAGTACATGTGTGGTGCCTTGCGGTCACACTCAAGAGATGCCATGGAGGCCAAAACTGAGAATGGCCAGAGTTTCTTGGGTCAGATGTGGACATCTGAGCTGTGGAGTGGAGGAGCCTGTTGGCTGGACCAGACAGGGAGAAGACACCTGCAGAGCGCTCAGAGGTGGTGGCCCGGCAGAGGAAAAGACCTACTCAGCAGAGACTGGCTCTCCACGGCTGGTCGGGGAGGAACAGTGTTTCCAAAGTGGTGAAGTTGAGGCCCTGAGGTCTGGAAGATGTTTTGGTAGACGGTCATTGCTGACCTTAATGGGGTTCCTTGGAGCTTGCTTCTGCTCAGGGCCCTGGGGCCCCTGTTCCCCAGCTGGGCTTGTGTTTGCCTGGCAGGAGAGGAGGAGGGCTGGAGCATCACCAAGGCCCTCCTCAGCTGACCGTCATTCCAGAGAGCACCATGGTGGAAGCAACTCCAGCTCCTCCCTACCCCTGCTCCACACCTGTACATTTTGGGGTCACGCTCCCAGAGTCATGGGGCCCACGCGTGGGTGGGAGGCATTTCCTACTCAATATCCTGTGTGTGCTGGCCTCCTGTGAGTCAACCCCATGTTGGGAGTTACTAGGGAGTCAAAAAAGATGTCAGGCCAGGCGTGGTGGCGCACGCCTGTAATCCAAGCGACTTGGGAGGCTGAGTCAGGAGGATCGTGAGTTCAAAGCCAGCCTCAGCAACTTAGCGAGGCCCTAAGCAACTCAGTGAGACCCTGTCTCTAAATAAAATTCAAAATAGGGCTGGGGATGTGGCTCAGTGGCCGAATGTCCCTGAGTTCAATCCCTGGTTCCAAAAAAAAAAAAAAAAAAAAGATGTCAGACACAGTCCCTGCCCTCAAAGCCCCCTCATCATCTCTTTCGGAGGTAAGATGAGCATTCACAGACAATAGCCACATCCGGAAAGGTTCAGTAAGAGGAAAGAGCGTAGCAGCAACCCAGGGCCACTGAGGGCAAGTGAGGGGTGGCCTGGGGGCAGCCGCAGCACAGGCTGACCTCCAGCCTGGTCTGGAAGAGGGGATTCCAGGAACTTCAGCCAAAGCAGGGAGGTGTGAGCTCGACCTGGCTGCTCTGAGTGGATGGCACAGGGACTCCCAGAAACAGGGCTACAGGAGTGGCTCCTTCCATTGGGTCCACATACCCAGGCCCAGGACATGGCTAGTACTGCAGGTCCATTGCAACATGGGACAAATACCATCCCGAGGAACTTGCTCTGCAAGAGGGTCACTGCTGCCTGGACCACGATACCGGGACACATAGACTCAGCACACCAGAGCTAAGGGACACAGTGTCCTCAGACCCTGCCCTTCTTCATCTTCCCACCAGGTCAGTGGGGGCTGTTTTCTCACCTTGACCACGTAGGAGCACCTGTCTTCCTCTTCCCATGCCTCTTTGGCAGCCTCCGCTCTCCCCCAGGGTGGCAGGTGCTGATGGCCTTCTCCCTGAGGTCCACCTGCAGCACCTCCAGGCTCCTTCGGGTGACCCACACGAGGAAGTAGTTGTTCCCTCTTCCTCCTCCCCTTCCCCACCTCCCCCTGCCCACTTCCTGCTGCATCTCCCTGCCCTCGTCCCTTCCCTGTCACCCTTCCTATCTCCCTCGTGGGGCTTCTCCTTGGTGCTTCCAGGGGGATGCACCCTTCCCCACCCTTCCCTCTGTGATGCCTATGGCCTTCCAGAAGAAGCACAGGCTCCTCCACCAGGCCCTCGAGGCCTTCCTCAGTGACCATCCCTGTCATCTGGACTTACCCGAAGAGTCCCTGGAGCTCACGGTTGGGTTCTCTACTCTCAGCTTCTCTGCAGCTTCTCTCAGCTTCTCTGCAGTTTCTCTGCAACTCAGTGACTTCCAACTGCGCCTTCAGCCGGGCGAACCTGCCTCCTATCTGCAGCTGACAAGTTCCTTCCCATCCTCCAGACTCATGCCAAACCCCACCTATCTCAGGTAGCAGCAACGCAAAATGCAAGTCAGGGGCCTCTGACTCCAATCCCTGTGGGGCCCCTTTACTGAGGGCACCTGTGGGCAAGCCACTTCCTGCGTTTCTGTCTCTGCTTTATGAAAGCAGGGAACCATTCCTCTCCAGGAGCCAAGAGGAAACAGCCACACGAGCCACACTGCCCCCAGGTCCTCAGGAGCATGTGCCACTGGGACTTGCTTTAGGCCCTCTTAAAGATGTGATCTGCCTCTGTTGAAGCTCCAGAACAGCCCTGGCTCTTGGACAGCACCCAGATCTGCCATTTGTTATAGATGGCAAACAACCCTAACGCGGGCCTCTTTGGGTAAGCACTTTTGTACACAAAAGGTATTTGTCACATGAAAATGAGAATTGACCTGTCCTGATTGTATTTGCCTGTGACTGAAGGTGCCCCAAGGCCAGCAAAGGCCTTGGCAACTAGACACCTGTGCTCTCTACCTTGTCTATACCTGGCCAGTGCCCTGGACCACTTGGGCCTCTCCTTGATTCCTGTTGTCCCTCCAGCACAATGAGTGTGAGCAGGGAAGGATCTGGCTGAGTAGAGATGACCCTTGATGTGTCCAAAGAGGGATCTGTGCCCCGTGTAACTGATGGATCTGGCCTCACCAGCTGGGCTACTCTTGGGCTGTGCCACATGAAAGGTGCCCAATGGGGTGAATTTGCAGGTTTGACATGGTAAGAAGCCCCAGATAACATTACTGAGATTTTTTTTTAATTTTCAAAACAAGAATAAAACATCTGAATAGAACGATTTCATTTTTGTCAAGAAAAGCAAAGCAAAGCTAGTCAAAACCAAATGCTGTTTATATTTTTGTATGCACAGAGCAAGGACTTTGTAAGGACATCCTCCCACTTCCAGGGTTCTCCCAGAAGAGCGATTGTGGAGGAGAGTTGAGCGCAGTGGCATACATCTGTGATCCCAACGGCTCGGGAGGCTGAGGCAGGAGGATCACAAGTTCAAAGCCAGCCTCGGCAACTTAGCAAGGCCCTAAGCAACTCAGTGAGACCCTGTCCCTAAATAAAATACAAAAAGGGGCTGGGGATGTGGCTCAGTGGTTAAGGCCACTGGGTTCCATCCCCAGTACCAAAGGGGGGGCAGGAGTGGAGGAGACATACAAAGGATGTGGGGAAAGATCTATGGCTTTATAGATCATATATTAATTAAATTTTTTTCAAAGACATGTGGTATTATTTAAAGCAGGTAAAGAAAATATGTGTGAAGGAAAACATAAACAAACAAATGGTGTTCGCCTAGACTCAATCGATGCAGGAATTTACTCCTCTGCAAATCCAGCTTCCCCCAGGGACTCACTCAGAATACAGGGTTAGCAATCTCCAGACTCGTCCGTCCCCGGGAGAGACGACGAGTGGATCCCCTGGAGGACGCTGTGAAATCACACAGCCAAGGCTGTCCCTGCGTCCTGCTGTCATTGTGACTAAGGCAGTGCTTGCCTTATCTGTCTCATCTGGCCAGAGCCCTCCAAGGATGGGGACAGAAAGGAGCCCTCTGTAGCCTCCTGGGCTGGCCTAGGGCACGTCCTTCCTAAGGCCCCTGGTGTCCCCTCCCACCAGATGACCTCAGAAGGGGCCACCTTCATCCTTTCAAATGGTAGTGTTGGTGGTCCCTGAAGAGCAGGAGGCAGGTTCCTGAGGAGGCTCAATAATCCTCAAGCTCTGTCTACAAAGGAGGCCAACTGTCCCCTCGTGCTGTCCCCTACAAAGGATAGGTCAGTAAGTGTGGACCCCCCCATATCCACAAGACTCAAAGCAAAGAGAATCCTCTCCAGGGGCTGAGCGGCATCCCTCCTCAGTCACCAGCTTCCTCTGAGAGGGTGGCTGGACTGATGGCAGTTGTCACACACAGGCAGAGATGTCCCCGGGGATGGGCCTCACTGGAAACTCAGTGGAGGACCAGTTCATCAGCCACCAGCAGCCTCCCCAGCCTGGGAAGTTCCTGGAGCTCCAGAGACAAATGGAAAGTGCTTGGGGGCTCCCCATCCCAGCCCCCTCTCCTACCCGCTCCCCATGCTGTGCCCCCAAATCCCACCCCCATGTGCCGAATGCTACAAGTGCTCCTTTCTGAGCCTCTCTTTGCTTGTAGTATTTCCTCAGTAGAGAGTCCCTTCTCCCCTCCTGCCTCCTTTCCCACCTGGACAAATTTACTTTGCCTTAACAGTGAAGCCTGTGCCCCTGATAAACCACCCTGCCATTTCCCCTAACCTTCTGGGTATTCTTCCTCTGGCCAGGCCAGGCAGCACCCTACGCTTCACAATCCCTCACCCCAACAGCATTTGTTCCTAGTCTTTGACTGATCACGGGTCTCTCTTAGAGACACGGAACTCCTTGAGAGCTTTGCCTCTCCATAGCCCACTTGCCAACATATGTTGGGACAAAGCAATTGCTCAATAAAGTGTTGCCAGGAACAGTCATGAATTAGAATGCAGATGAAGACCTAGAATTACAACTTCACCCAGTGATGCAATGAAGACGCCTCCTCCTCCCCTCCCCAACTTTATCTGAGAGTCTCCTTATCTTTCAGGTTCCAAACCTCCATCATCTGATCCCTTCCTCTTCTTGCCCTTCACCTCCACAAAGCTCTTTCTCTCCTGGGTCTCTGAACCCCCAAGCCCTTGATGCCTGGACCCCACTCCTGGTCCTTGATTGGTTCTACTCTGGTTTCTAATTACCTGCCAACACGATTCCTCTTATCTACGTCTGCAAGTCCCCAAGAGACAGCAGCCTGGGATCTGCTCCTCTCCACCCTCCAAGGAAGAGACAAGGGATGTGGCCCAAAGCCAGCATTTTGTAAATCAGTAAAATGGCTGGGTGAGAATGACTTTGTTTCCAAGGAGGGATCCACATTCCACACAAGTTCATACACTCCTGGGGGCTGGGAACCTCAGGTGCACCTGGGTGGCACACCATGGTCCCCACACAAACCTCCTCCTGCACAGGCGTCTGGGTCTCCCACTTCCCACACCTTCTGCGTGCCCGCTGCTCTGCCACACATACACTTCCTTCTTTCACATCCCTCAGCTCAAAGCTGAGCCTGGGAGCTCATTCCACCGTCACTCCAGTTTTGCTCCTGACTTGCTAGGTGGTTTTGCTGTTTATGCCTCACCTTTCTGTGCCTGTGTATTTTCTTCTCTGTCCCTTTATTGCTACCATAAAACCACCTTTCAGCCTGGCATCTGTGAGGTTCTCTCTGTGAGTCTCTTTGCTTTCCCTCATGGTTGCAAACTAGCTGCCACATCTCCAAGCATCCTGTCTTCATGTAATGTGATAATGGTGTCCAAAGAGAGGAAGAAAATACAGAGTTGCTGTTTTTTTTCTTTTTTCCTTTCATATGTATCTTTCCCTTTCCATCGGAGAGGAAATCTTTCCTAGAGGTCTGTAGTCAACTTCTCATTTGTCACTGGGCAATGCCAGGTTATGTGGCTACTCCTAAAGCAATCATTGGCAAGGGTGTTGAGATAATTCTGTCTGCCTTAGTCCCAGCGGGCCTCACCTCCTAGGGCCAGTCCCACCTCCCCCAGGCACACTTGATCAAGGACTGAACAAACTTGGGATTCTCATAACAAGGAGGAAAGAGGAACAGCTGCTGGGAGGCAGCAGCAGGGCCCCCGCTCGCTCACCGAGAGCTCTCCTGCCAGATGGGTCTCACTGAGCCAGAGGACCAGGCGGCTTGTTTCACATGGAAAATGCTTTCGAAAACCCGCACATCCTGAAGCTCACATGGGTTAAGGCCAATCCTGACATTAGATGATAGTAGATGCCATTTTCCTAATAAAGTTCTATGAAGGCAATTGTATAAACAGTTCATAATTCACTCCACTGCCAAACATTGTGCAATTTGTGAATTTTTTTTTTTTTTTGGTACTGGGGCAAATTTAACACAGGGGTGCTTTATCACTGAGCCCCAAACCCAGCCCTTTTTCTTTTTTATTTTGAGAAAGGGTCTCATTAAGTTGCTTAGGGCCTTGCTAAGTGTCTTAGTCTGACCTCAAACTTGTGAGCCTCCTGCCTCAGCCTCCCAAGTCACTGGGATTGCAGGTATACACCACTGCACCCAGCATGAATTATTTTTTAATTCACACAATTCATATAATCTTACATATACATAGGGTGATACTGTCTTCTCAGTCTACTATTTTTCCTTCCCCCCCATCCCATTTTCCTCTACACCATCCACACTTTCTCAATTCTTTTCTTACCCCCCCATAACTCCCCTCCCCTTATGTATCAGCATCCACTGATCAGAGAAAACATTCGGCCTTTGGTTTTTTGGGCTTGGCTTATTTCACTTAGCATGATATTCTCCAACTCCACTCATTTACCAGCAAATGCCATAGTTTTATTCATCTTTATGGCTGAGTAATATTCCATTGTGTATGTATACCAGAGTTTCTTTATCCATTCTTCAATTGAAGGGCATCTAGGTCGGTTCCACAGTCTAGCTATTGTGAATTGGGCAGTTATGAACATAGATGTGGCTGCATCCCTATACTTTGCTGATTTTAAGACTTTTGGGTATAAACCAAGGAGTAGGATAGCTGGGTCCATTCCAAGTTTTTTGAGGAATCTCCATACTGCTTTCCAGAGTGGCTGCACCAATTTGCAACTCCACCAGCAATGTACAAGTGTACCTTTTTCCCCACATCCATGCCAACACTTATTATTGCTTGTATTCCTGATAATAGGCATTCTAATTGGAGTTAGATGAAATCTTAGGGTGGTTTTAATCTGCATTTCTCTAATTACTAGAGATGATATATTTGTTTATTGCCTGTATATTATCTTCTGTGAAGTGTCTGCCCAGTTCCCTAACCCATTTATTGATTGGGTTCTTTGCATTTTTGGTGTAAAGTTTTGTAAGTTCTTTATAAATTTTGGAGATCAGTGCTCTGTCTGAAGTGTGTGTGGAAAAGATTTTTTCCCACTCTGTAGGCTCTCTTTTCACATTCTTGATTGTTTCTTTTGCTGAGAAAAAGCTTTTTAGTTTGAATCCATCCCATTTATTGATTCTTTCTTTTATTTCTTGCGTTCTGGTGGTCATGTTGAGAAAGTCTGGTCCTAAGCCAATATGAAGAAGATTCAGGTCTACTACTTCTTCTATTTGGTGAAGAGTCTCAGGTTTAATTCCTAGATCCTTGATCCATTTTGAGTTGAGTTTTGTACAGGGTGAGAGATAGGGGTTTAATTTCATTTTATTGCATATGGATTTCTAGTTTTGCCAGCACCATTTGTTGAAGAGGATCTCTTTTCTCCATTGTATGTTTTTGGCACCTTTGT
Organism: Glaucomys volans; assembly: GCA_020662805.1. Classification (NCBI taxonomy): domain Eukaryota; kingdom Metazoa; phylum Chordata; class Mammalia; order Rodentia; family Sciuridae; genus Glaucomys; species Glaucomys volans. Next base: position 99,640 of record JAJEJO010000117.1, read on the forward strand.
CTAGTATGAGATAACTGTACTTATGTGGATTTGTCTCTGGGTCTTCTATTCTGTACCATTGGTCTATCTGTCTATTTTGGTGCCAATACCATGCTGTTTCTATAACTATTGCTTTATAGTAGAGTTTAAGGTCTGGTATTGTGATACCTCCTGCATCATTCTTCCTGCCTAGGATTATTTTGGCTATTCTGGGTTTTTTGTTCTTCCTAAATTTCATGAATGCTTTTTCTATTTCTGTGAGGAATGTCATGGGAATTTTTATTGGAATTGCGTTAAATTTGTATAGCACCTTTGGAAGTATGGCCATTTTGATTATATTAATTTTGCTTATCTAAGAACATGGATGATCTTTCCATCTTCTAAGGTCTTCCTCAATTTCTTTCTTTAATGTTTTATAATTGTCGTTGTAGAGGTTTTTCACCTCTTTTGTTAGATTGATTCCCAAATATTTTATTTTATTTGAGGCTATTTTGAATGGAGTTGTTTTCCTCAATTCCCTTTCAGACGATTCATCACTTATATAGATAAATGCATTTGATTTATGTGTGTTTATTTTACATCCTGCTATTTTGCTAAATTCATTAATTAGGTCTAAAAGTTTCCTGGTAGACTTTTTTGGATCCTCTAAATATAGGATCATGTCATCAGCAAATAGTGACAGCTTGAGTTCTTTTCCTATTCACATACCTTTAATTTCTGTGGTCTGTCTAATTGCTCTGGCTAGCATTTCCAGCACAATGTTGAATAGAAGTGGTGACAGTGGGCATCCCTGTCTTGTTCCAGTTTTTAAAGGGAATACTTTCAGTGTTTCTCCAATAAGAATGATGTTGGCAGTGGGCTTAGCATAGATAGTCTTTACAATATTAAAGAACGTTCCTACCATCCCTGATTTTCTAGTGTTTTGAGCATAAAGGGGTGTTGTATTTTGTCAAATGCTTTCTCAGCATCTATCAAAATAATCATATGATTCTTAGCCTTAAGTCTATTGATGTGATGAATTACATTTATTGATTTCTGGATGTTGAACCAAGCTTTCATCCCTGGGATAAACCTCACTTGATCTGGGGTGCACTATCATTTTAATATGTTTTTGCAAGCGATTTACCACAATTTTTAAAAGGATTTTAGCATCTATATTCATCAGAGATATTGGCCTAATGTTTCTTTTCTAGATGTGTCTTTGTCTGGTTTTGGTATCAGAGTGATACTTGCTTCATAGAATGAATTTGGAAGGGTTCCCTCCTTTTCTATTTCATGAAATACTTTCAGGAGTATTGGTATAAGTTCTTCTTTGAAGGTCTTGTAGAACTCAGCTAAGAATCCATCTGGTCCTGGGCTTTTCTTGGTTGGTAGGCTTTTGATGGCTTCTTCTATTTCATTGCTTGAAATTGATCTTTTTAAATTGTGTATGTCCTCCTGGTTCAGTTTGGGAGGATCATATGTCTCTAGAAATTTGTCAATGTCTTCAAGATTTTCTATTTTATTGGAGTATAGATTTTCAAAGTAGCTTCTAATTATGCTTTGTATTTCGATGGTGTCTGTTGTGATATTTCCTTTCTCATCATGAATTTTAGTAATTTGAGTTGTCTCTCTCCTCTTTGTTAGTGTGGCTAAGGATTTATCTATTTTGTTTACTTTTCCAAAGAACCAATTTTTTGTTTTGTCAATTTTTTGAATTGTTTCTTTTGTTTCAATTTCATTGATTTCAGCTCTGATTTTAATTATTTCCTGTCTTTTACTACTTTTGGTGATGATCTGTTCCTCTTTTTCTAGGGCTTTGAGATGTAATGTTAGGTCATTGAGTTGTTGACTTTTTATTCTTTTCTTGAATGCACTCAATGCAATGAATTTTCCTCTTAGTACTGCTTTCATAGTGTCCCAGAGATTTTGATAAGTTGTATCATCATTCTCATTTACCTCTAAGAATTTTTTTATCTCCTCCCTGATGTTTTCTGTTATCCATGCTTCATTCAATAGCATATTATTTAGTCTCCAGGTGTTGGAGTAGTTTCTGTTTTTTATTTTGTTGTTGATTTCTAATTTCATTCCATTATGATCTGATAGAATACAAGGTAGTATCTTTACTTTTTTGCATTTACTAAGGGCTGCTTTGTGCCATAACATATGATCTATTTTAGAGAAGGAGCCATGTGCTGCTGAGAAGAAAGTGTATTCACTCATTGATGGATGGAATATTCTATATATGTCTGTTAAGTCTAAGTTATTCATTGTGTTATTGAGTTCTATGGTTTCTTTGTTTAGTTTTTGTTTGGTAGATCTGTCCAGAGGTGACAGTGGTGTGTTAAAGTCACCCAGAATTATTGTGTTGTGGTCTATTTGATTCCTGTAATTGAGAAGGATTTGTTTGATGTACATGGATGGGCCATTGTTTGGGGCATAAATATTGATGATCATTATGTCTTTTGATTTATGGTTCCCTTAAGCAGTATGAAATGTCTTTCTTTGTCCTTTCTCACTAACTTCGGCTTGAAGTTAGTGATAACTTTATCTCATATAAGAATGGAAACCCCTGCTTTTTTACTAAGTCCGTGTGCATGGTAGGTTTTTTTCCCATCCTTTCACCTTTAGTCTGTGGATGTCCTCTTCTATGAGTGAGTCTCTTGAAGGCAACATATTGTTGGGTCTTTCTTTTTAATCCAGTCTGCCAGTCTATGTCTTTTGATTGACGAGTTTAGGCCATTAACATTCAGGGTTATTAATGAGATATGATTTGTATTCCCAGTCATTTTGGCTTAGATTTGGTTTTTAACGTGAATTGGCTTCTCCCTTAATTGGCTTTCTTTTAGGGTAGCTCCTCCCTTTATGACTTACATTGTTGTTGTTCATTTCTTCCTCATGGAATATCTTGCTGAGAATGTTCTGTAGCTCAGGCTTTCTATGTGTAAATTCCTTTAACTTTCGTTTGTCATGGAAGGATTTTATTTTATCTTCAAATCTGAAGATTAGCTTTGCTAGATATAGGAACATGGTTGGCAGCCATGTTCTTTCAGTGCTTGAAATATATTGTTCCAGGCCCTTCTAGCTTTTAGGGTCTGGGCTGAGAAATCTGCTGATATCCGTATTGGTTTCCCCCTATATGTAATCCATTTCTTTTCTCTCACAGCCTTTATAATCCTCTTTATTTTATACATTAGGCATTTTCATTATAATGTGTCTTGGTGTGGATCTGCTGTTATTTTGTGCATTTGGTGTTCTGTAAGCCTCCTGTAGCTGGATTTCCATTTCATTCTTCAGGTTTGGGAAATTTTCTGATGTTATTTCATTGAATAGGTTGTTTATTCCTTTGGTTTGTATCTCTGTGCCTTCCTCAATCCCAATAATTCTTAAATTTGGTCTTTTCATGATATCCCATAGTTCTTGTAGGTTCCATTCATGATTTCTTACCATCTCTGTTTGAGCAACTTTATTTTCAAGATTCAATATTTTGTCTTCATTGTCTGAGGTTCTGTCTTCTTTTTTTTTTGTTGTTGGTACTAGGGATTGAACTCAGGGGCACTCCACCACTGAGCCACATCCCCAGCCCTATTTTTTGTATTTTATTTAGAGACAGGGTCTCACTGAGTTGCTTAGGGCCTTGCTAAGTTGCTGAGGCTGGCTTTGAACTCACGATCCTCTTGCCTCAGCCTCCCAAGTGCTGGGATTCCAGGCATGCACCACAGCACCCGGCTGAGGTTCTGTCTTCTAAGTGATCTATTCTGTTGGTGATGCTTTCCATTGAGTGTTTAATTTGGTTTGTTGTTTCCTTCATTTCAAGGATTTCTGTTTGGTTCTTTTTCAGAATCTCTGTCTCTTTGTTGAAGTGATCTTTTGTTTCCTGTAGTTGCTCTTTCAGCTGCTTATTGGAATGGTCAATCATTGCCTGCATTTGCTCTCTTAACTCATCATCTGCTTCTCTGATCATTTTAATCATGTATATTCTGAACTCCTTTTCTGGCATTTCTTCGACCATGCTGTCATTGAATTCTATTAGTGTAGAATCTTGGTTTGTTTGGAACACTTTCCTCCCTTGTTTTTTCATGTTGTTCATGTATCTTCCCCTCTAGCAAAGAGATTTAGGGTATTATAGTTTCTGCCCTATAGGCTTATAGTGACCCTATAGTTTTCTGAAACCTTTTCTTTCAGGGGGGGATCAATATTAGCAACACCCAGTACAGACAATATGCAGCTCTAAACCAAATAGCCCCTATGAAGACTATTGTTACAGTAGTCTTTTTGTTACAATATTGTTACAATATTGTCATAATAAACAGAGAGGATGAGTTCAATTATTATCTACAGTATAACAAACAGATTTGCAATGAGGACTGCCGTTTCTAATGGAGGACAAAGAGGATGGGGAGGGGTGCAGGATGTAACTGTTAACAGTGTAAGAAAAGAGTATGAAGAGGTTCTAGATCATAGGAAGAGTGAAAGTGCAGTCAGAAGAAGTTGGTTGTTAGCATTAGAAAAGTGAGAAAAAGCCCTTGAGGAAACAGGTAAGCCAAAGGAAAGTAGAGAGCAAGAAAAGTAAAGAAATAAAAATTTAAAAGCTATCACAAATAGGAAAAAAAAAATCTACTCTATAACCATCATATACTATTCAAACCTCCCAGTCTTTAGTAACCTGAGGCATGAGAGGTACCTGACAATGAGCTTCCAGTCTCCAGCGGGCGTCTCAGGAAGGGATTTGCCCCACCTAATGACAGTTTCCCCATTGCGGATCATCCAAGATGGCTGCACTGGCTTCCAAACATGTTGGCAAATGGGGAGATGCAGTGCAGGGCGTGGGCACCGAGACTGTGTGGGGTGCAGTCGGTCAGGCTGGGCCCCTGGAGGCGGGGTGCTGTCAGTCAGGCCAGCGGTCCTGCAGTTCCTGGCTTTTTCCCCCAAAATGGCGGCAGCCACATGTAACCAAACCCGTGGGTACTGTGACGGTGGACTTCCAGGCAACAGCAGGCAGCTTGTGATCCACTGACAGTCTGCAGGCTCCACAGGCTGCTGGCAGATGATCGGCAGATGGACCTAGGTTGGTGGGTGATGGATAGGTGAAAGGCAGGCGATGGGCAGGCCTGAGGCAGGCAAACAGGCAAGTGAGGGATGATAGGCGGCGGTCAGTGAGCAATCTGCACTCAGATGTAGTTGCTGGGCTGGTAGACTGCGGGTGATCGAGGTAGACAGATGTGGTAAACAGCAGGGGATCAATGAGGAGTAGACTGCCTCACAGAGAAACAGATTTTCCTCTGTTTGAATCCTGAGTTATGGAGCAACAAGGAAAGCAGCCTCCCTCTAGTCCGCCATCTTGAATCAATCAATCTCAGCATGAATTTTTTAAACCTTTGGTGACTCATATTATTTTATATGTTGCATATAAATTGAGTCTTTCTTAATATTTTATTAATATTATTTTAAAATGAAACAAATCTTTAGGTTTTATGCAAATTTCCTAATTTGCATAAAATACCATGCTATCACAAAGGTGGGCTGATCAGGTGTGTGTGAGTAGGTGGGATGGGGTGAGATGAAGTTCCAACTCATCTTCCCAGGCACTAGGAAAATCACCAATCTTATAGAGGAACCAGTGAACAAGCATGAGACTTTAGGCAAATTACCCTCTGCCTCAGTTTACCTCATTCGACCAGGCAGCAGGTTGGAAAGTCTCTTCTTTCTCTAAACATCTATGATGATCCCATGATGATGCTCAACTTTATGATAAGTGAGTACATTTTCATCCTATCATTGCATGCTTTATATCCGAAAGTACACAAAAGCAGGGTGATGTTCAATACTTTGCAGGCAGACACCCCGGGATCATTGGAAGGACAGTTTGAAGTCATTCAGGAAGCCAGAGGCTAAGCAAAGATGGAAGCTTGCTCTCATCCCAGGAGGTGGATGCCCTTGCTGGCCGGGGGACTAGATTCCCTCCTCAGCCCTCTTCCACTCTATCATATTCTAGGCTGCTTCTCTCTCCCCCTGCCAAAGAGAACCCCTAGTGTGAGACTCAAGCACACACCCCTGCTTCTCTGAATAAAGTATTGGTTTTCCTGAATTTGGCCCTGGCTACAGGAGGGACTTGAGAATTGTCTGGAAAGACTTGAGCAAGAGGTGGTGCCTACCACAGCCAGCCTGCCAGCCTGTGGGTGCAGAACAGCTGGGTGCCAGGGTTCCAGTTCAGCCAGACACTGATGGCTCATGCGATATTTTGAAACATTTTGAGTGAGTTGATAGTTTAAAAAGGGATGATTCTATATTTTAAAATGTAATTTCTGGCTTCTTTTGAAAATGATGATCTAGACACCTTGGGGCCCACATTCCTTGGGGCTTGGTCATAAATGGCCTGAGCAGAGGCAAGGCCTCTCCTTTCAGATGGAGCATGCGCTGCCCATCTGGTTCATGACAGTCCCCACTGTCCTCTCTTGTCTCCTGATAGAGATGTTGAGGATCAGTTTCCAGGTCTTGCTAGGACCCTATACCTATTTGTATCTGAGGAGTACACTCGCTGGTGTGGCCACTGGGTATTAAGCTCTTCCTGGCTGGGATGTGCAGGCAAATGCCAGCTTGTGAACTTACCCCAAGGGAGTGTGCTCTGGGCTAGCACCTCCCTCTCCTCCATAGCTGGCGCTTCTATGCCTCTATTTGCTCTGATGTGGGCTATTAATAGTCTGGGCAGCCTCATTAACCACCAAGCATCCAGGTCATGGCAGGTGAGAGCCTCTCTGTTCCTTGCCCTGGTCCTCTGCGTCAGGAGGCCAGGGTGTAACTCTGGGAACCAGCATTTTCAGAGAAGCATCAATTGCTTACAAGCCTGCCTGCATCAGGAAGGCAGGGAGCTGGACTCAAAGGATATGAGTACTTAGTAGGTGAGACTGATGGAACTAGGGATGTTTGGAGTAGAAAAGAGAAGAGCCAGGCAGAGCGATTGTTTCCTTTAAACACGTGAAGAGCAGCCGTGAGAGAAAAGTTGTTTTGGATTGGTTACCTCTGTTAATAGCACTAATAGAGTGAGCCATAATAATAAGCAGTTATCTTGAGTCTCCCATGCTCCTGGCAATGTTCCAAGCCAAACCCCACCCCCCAAACACACACAC
>JAJEJO010000117.1:106734-132891 GCA_020662805.1 Glaucomys volans
CTCCAGGGACAGACAGCTCCTTACTTAACCAGTCAGCCCCTTCCCAGTAAGTTGGACTGCATAAATCCCTGCAAATAACACTAACCTTTGAACAAAATATGAAAAACAAGCCAAACATGACAGTGCCCACCTATAATCCCAGCAACGTGGGAGGCAGAGGCTGGAGGGTCATGACTCCAAGGCCAGCCTTGGCAACTTAGCAAGAACCTGTCCCAAAGTGAAAAATAGTAGCTCAGTGGTAGAAAATCCCCAGCACAGAGAAGAAGGAGAGAGAGAGGCTTGAAGAGGAACAAAAGCAGATACTTTCTGGAGAGAAGTCAATCCTTGGAAAAGAGAGATGCACGAGATGAGTTTCCCAGTTTTGTTTGTTTGGGTACTAGGAATTGAACCCAGGGATGCCTAACCACTGAGCCACATCCCCAGCCTTTTTTATTTTTATTTTGAGACAGGATCTCACCAAGTTGCTTAGGGCCTTGCTAGGTTGCTGAGGCTGGCCTCAAACTTGTGATCCTCCTGCCTCAACCTCCCAAGTTACTGGAATTACAGGCATATGCCACTGTGCTCAGCAAGTTTCCCAGTTTTTCAATGACCTTTACCCTGAAGATGGTCTCAATGGGGTCAACGAGGGTGGGCAAAATGATGTCAGAAAACCTGCAGTTGTTCTGGCCTGAAGAACAGAGTTTGAGGCAACTACAAAAAGTGAGGAAGGGGAATCCAAGAAAAGAGGGATCACAAATCCTGTGTTTAGACTCTGACCAAGCTTCTGGCCAAGTCCCACAAACTGAAACACATGCTCAGGGAGGGTCAGGGGACCTGACCTGTGGAATGAATTCAGTTAGCTCTGTTCAGAACCAAATGTGGTCCAAGGGAGGAGGTGGAATCCCTCTAACGTGCAGGTGCAACTCGATGATGTGAATATCCAGGTGGCCCTGAGTCCCTTCTCCAAAGCATGATGACATCTTGTTTCCCCTCTTGTGCTTATCCCTGTGAGACATTGCTGTTCTGTAGAGAAGATGTCATCAGATGAATCCTGTATTTCCCCTGGCTGGTGTGTGGGCCTTTGGACTCAGAGTTCTTTAGATTAGAGCTGAATGTTTCATCAACATGGATGTGATCTTAGCATCACCTTCCTTGTGAATGCTGGCTCCATTCTGCAACTTTTTCCATTTTAAACATTTTCTTTCCACCTCCAACCCTCTGCCTTAGGACTTTATTGGTAAGCTAGGAGCTGCTACCATTTAGTTATCACCATTTGTGCATACTTTGAAAGGTCTGAGACCCAAAGCACAATGATCCATTGGGGGCAGGGGGGTACCAGGGATTGAACTCAGAGACACTGTTATGAGTGACATGCTTTGTTTCGCTTTGCTATACTTTATTTTACTATATGGAATGTTATATGAATAATGCATGTTATGTGTAATATAACAGAACTGTGTGAAAACCCAATGATGTAACCCAAAAAAGAGGTGTAACCAATCAGAGGCAGTTTAGAGCAACCACACCTAACACACCCAGTGCCATCGACCTTATCCAGCCAGGACAGACCCTAAGAAAACCTATAAGAAGACCAACCAGAGAGCAGGAGATCAGACAGTGAGAGCTGAGGACATCAGAGAGCTGAGACCCTGGACGAGCCAATATGAAAGTCGAACAAAATGCTGGAGAAGACAGCCGCCAGCCTCCGCTTCCCCCTTCGGTGAATCCTCCACATGCCCTCCAGGTCGAATGGACTCCCAGTGAAGCCAACTTAAGACACACGACATGGTGAGCGCTGGAATGTTGGTATAAGACTAGAGTTAGGTTAAGACTAGAGTTAGACTAAGCAAGTGTGTGACCATGTGCAGCGAATAAACCAGCCCGGAGAAACTGCCTAATTCTCACATCTCATATCTTAACCACTGGTGACAGGCACTCAAACACTGAGCCACATCCCCAGCCCTATTTTTTTGTGTTTTATTTGAAGACAGGGTCTCACCGAGTTGCTTAGCATCTTGCTTTTGCCGAGGCTGGCTTTGAACTCACAATCCTCCTGCCTCAGCCTCCACATCCACTGGGATTACAGGCGTGCACCACCACGCCCAGCTCACAATGATCGTTTTTACTTGTCTGAAACTTCAGCAGAATAGGTATCTGCAGGCTCTGTGGAGTTGTTTGGATGGGAGCCCATGGAATGTCAGGAATGAACATTTCTTTTCTACTGATGATACTGCTGCTGTTAGGTAGAGAAAGTTTAGCTGTGACACCAAGTCACATCGCTTTCACAGAAAAAGATAACTTGCAACTTAATTTAGAAGTATGACGTGTTGGTCTATTTGATTAGAATTGCACTGAAAGAAAAGCTTGCATTTATAAGGCATTCATTCTGTTGTGAGGATCGCTATTTGGAGAGCATGCACCTGTGATGCACAGGGATGGCTGTTGCCGAGATATGGGGATACTCTCGTCCACGCTGATTCTGAGTTGGTCTTTTCTTTGAGTCCTCTTTCATTTTCACATGTTCACATATTATGTTTAATAGGAGGGTATTCAGTTTTTTCCACTAGCAGTGGAAACTTCTGGCATGTCCACCAACCACAACCTCGAATCATTGGATTTCTGTATGTTGCATATTTGGCGGGGCATGGAAGTTGCCAAGAGCAACACACCAAGCTGGCTGAATGGCTGCCAGTGAAAATAACCAATACTGTAATTGTTATGGAATTGGTAAAAAGTCTTTGATCAGGATCCATATCATGTTTATCCTTCACAGATGTTGCATACCTCAAGCAGTTCCACAAATGTTCTGTGTAAGAGGGAGGGTTAAACAAGGGTCCATGTCTGTGTTCTCATTAAAATGTTTAAATCCTTTAAAAAAAAAAAAAGAAGAATTCATCATTAGCAGATACTCACTACAAGCAATACTAAGAAAGTTCTAGGCAGAAGGGAAATAACACAAGAAGGAAATTTAGATCCTTAGAAACCAAAGAAGAACTGGGCAATGGAAACCCAAAACCAAAAATGCTGGTTCCCACCCCACCCCAGCCACACCTGCCCTTCCCATCGGCTGCCTACCTGGGGAGGGAGGAACCAGCTAGTCCCCTGGCAGAAACTTGCAATTTGCTCTTTCTTTCACACCCAGGCAAGGATTCTTGGCTCTACCTTCAAAGCAAAAAGAAGGAAGCTAGGTGGCCATCTCAAAGTGACCAAGAGAGCAACAGGACTGACATGGGTCATGAAAGGGAAACTTTCAATGGAAATTTACTATAAAGGAGCAAGAGTACAGGAGGGGACGTCAATTCTTAGGCTGTGTAGTAATTCAGGCAAGAGATGAGATGGCTGGGACCACTCTCACTGTGAATTGGTCTCCCTATTTCCACTCCAGTGAGTTTAAAAACCTGAGCCAGTTCCTTCACAATGAGCTCAGTGCTCACAAGCTTCCCACCCCACTAAGGGCGGGAGACCTTACTGTGGTCACGTGATTCTCTGAGCCTGTCCCTTTCCCATGCTTCCTCCTTTTCTTCCTCACTCAGATCTAGCCACCTTGGCTTCCAGTTGTTCTTCACACTGTTCCTGCCCTGGGGAATTTGCATTTGTCCTGATATCTCCTCTGAGAACTACCTGGCTCACTTCTGTTCTCTTCAAATGAAGCCTTCTCTGTAAAAATGGTGTCTTAACTACCTAAATAAAATCGCAGAGCAACACATACTCCATCTCTTGCTTGGTTTTCTTCTTGACATATCGCCTTCATAGTCAATTAAACATTTGTGGAATGACACAAATATCTAAAATTTGAGACCAAAAAATCAGATAAAGAGCTGTGAGCATTTATAGGAAAGGAACTATTATTTATTGAGTAGCCGCCATGTTGTAGCCCTATTAGTTATGGTATAATTTCATCTCCATAACCATCCTATTAAGTAATTTACTACCATTCATTTCCAGAGAAATGTCAAGGTCCAACAAAGTTTAGTTTTGCCAAGGACAGGTGGATGGCCAATGACAGCAACAGAATTCAAACAGGTCTTTATGATTTTACTTATCATTTGTTGCATCAGACATAGTTCTCAGGACTCCACTGGCTCAGGTGAGGGCGGAGGAGGGAGCATCCGGGAAGGCTTCCTGGGGGAAGAGGTGCATGGGTTTTCACAGGGTAACTTGCAGGTGGGAGGTTAACACTGGCAAGGTAGCAGCAAGCAGGGAGGAGTGTGGGGTTGGGAAGAGGGAGGGCATACCAAGATATGTAGGTGGAGAGGTGATACCAAGACAAGCCTTTGCTGCTTTGCAAAAATTTTCCAACACTAGAGCTGTCCCCAGATGAGCCTGTGACCTAGATCAGCAATAAGAATGATGATCCTCCTGCCCCCTTATCTGCGTAGAGTGCAGTTTTTGAACTGCTTTTGCACACGACACCACTCGCCCGGTGACAGCTCTTTGAGGTGGGGAGGACAAGTGCTAATTTCCCCCACTTTATATTTGAGGCGGCTAAGGCTCCGCTTGTATGTCTTCCCACTCGGGCTCCATGCTCCTCCAAGGAACGAGATCTTAACCCTTAGAGTGCTCAGTGGAAGCCGAGGGATTCTGGGTCGACAGATCGTGTGAACCCCAGTGACATGACATGACACGATCAGCTCTGTGGACTACAAAGTCCTTTAAAAAAAATCAATCTTTTAAAAAATTTATTGTAGTAGAATATACATAAAATTTACCATTTTACCAACTTCAAAGTATACTTCAGTTCAATGGATCGAGTACATTCACAGCGTTAATTAGCCATCAAACCCCATTGTCTCCCAGACTCTTTCATCATCCCAACTGAAACCCTGCACCTGTTAATGCTCCCATGCCCCTCTTCCTCTTCCCCACTTCCCCCAGCTCTGGCACCATCTATCCCACAGAGGAACTTAAAATGCTTCTACTTATGATTTTTTGATTTGACGATGGTGTGAAAGTTCAGTCAAAACTGTGCTTAGAATTTTGAGTTTTGATCTTTTCCCTGGCTGGTGGCATGCCGTCTGATCCTCTCTTGCAATGCTGGGCAGAGGTAGAAATCACAGCTCCAGTGAACCCCAAGGTCATCAAGGGAAAGGACCGGGACCCCACCGTGTGCTGTGCCCCAAGGCTCTGGTGCTCCACAGGTTAGTGCATGAAACACATTTTCAGCTGGCAATGTGCGTATCAGGCTGCACACTATCAGAAGTCAAGGAGCATCTGTACTTTCCGTATCTCTGGGAATTTCACTACCTCAGGCACCTCACATAAATGGAATCATAAAAATATTTGTCTTTTGTGACTGGCTTCTTTCACTTAACTGATGTCCTCAAGGTTCATCCATGGTATAGCATTTCCTTCCCTTTGAAGGGTGACTAGTACTCCATTGTATGGATATACCACCTTCTGTTTATCCATTTATCTGTGGATACTGTTCCATCTTGCTGGCAAAAAGTACCAGCCTCCTTCACCTGATATACTTGTCCTTGAGGCTGTCAGCCCCAGAATCCTCTCTCCTCATCCCACCAGGCTCTCCCACTCATTGGAGCTATGTGCACAGGGAACTGCCTACTAGAGATCAGATCCTCATGTGAGGAGCAACTTCCTGGAAGTTTCATCCTCCACTCCATATTAGGGATTGAACCCAGAGCCATTTAGCACTGAGCTGCATCCCTAACCCATTTATTTTTTTATATTAAGACAGGGTTTTCTAAGTTGCTTAGGGCCTCACTAAGTGCTGAGGCTGGCCTCAAACTTGCAATTCTCCTGCCTCAGGCTCCCAAGTCAAGGAGATGAGAGGCCTGCAACTTTCTAGAAATTTCTAATCTTCTAGGAGACAATACTGTGTGAGGACAAGATACTGGAACTCTTCTTTCCTTGAAGAATGGAAATGACAAAATATTCCAGGTCCTCATCCTTCCCCAAACCAAGAAAGAAATCTGCCCATTGTCTAGGTGAAGGTGAGAGAGAAGAGGCTCAGGGGGAAAGAGCCACTATTTCTATCTTGTTCCCTCATATAGTCACCCAAGAACCCCTGTTCCCTACACAGTTGTAGCCAAAAGCAGAACAGGTGTGTGTGGCCACCTGTTGGACACTAGGGGTGGTGCAGCCTTGGGGCCCAGACAGACCTTACCTTCTGGGGAGAGTATACCACCCCCAACCACATCCCTGTGTCACCCCAGCCCTGGGGGCCAAAAGGACTTGCAGCCTGAAATCATGGAAGGAAAAGCCAGATGAAAAGCAAAACAAACACTCCCTACATCCAGAAAGTGGAATGTCATTCAACACTGAAAAGCAATGTGACCAAGCCATGAAAAGATGTCGGGAACCTTAAAAAGATATTCAAGGTGAGGGGCTGGGGCTGTAGCTCAGTGACAGAGCACCTTCTTAGCATGGGTGAGGCACTAGGTTCAATCCTTAGCACCGCATAAAAATAAACAAATAAAATAAGGGGATGCTGAAAAAAACAGATATTTAAGGTGAAAGAGGCCCATCTGAAAAGACATCATAGTATGTGATCCCAACTATGTGACATTCAGGAAAAGACTAGACTACAGAGACAATAAAAAGATCAGGAGTCGCCCAGGGAGGCAGGATGGATAGACGGAGCAGAGGACTTTTAGGGCAGTGAAACTACACTTGTGCTGCCCAGTGGTGGACACCAGTCATCATGCTTTTCTTAAAGCCCAGAGAACACACACACCGCAAATGAAGCCCAACGTCTAGACTCTGGGCAGTCCTCGAGCCTCCGCCCAGGTTCACTGACAAATGCAGGCATTGGGGAGCGGTATTTGGGAAGGCTCTGTACTTTGTGTTCAATTTTTTTTTTTTTTTTGAAACCAAAAGGATTGAACTCAGGGGCACTGGGCCACTGAGCCACATCCCCAGCCCTATTTTGCATTTTATTTAGAGACAGGGTCTCACTGAGTTGCTTAGCGCCTTGCCCTTGCTGAGGCTGGCTTTGAACTCACGATCCTCCTACCTCAGCCTCCCAAGCCCCTGGGATTACAGGCATGCGCCACCACACTTGGCCTTTGTGTTCAGTTTTGCAGGGAACCTAAAACTATTCTAGAAAACAAAGTCTATTAAAAACAACATCAACAACTAAAGAAGCCCTAGGACTCTTTGTAGCAAAGAGGGCCAGCTGGCTCCTCAGGCCACAGTCACTCAGGACTCAGAGGCCCCAACACAGGAAAGCTCACGGCCCCTTTCATTCCCTCCTTTTATTTTAGTGGAAGGGAGTCCTTCAAGTCTCTTACCTGGATCCCCATTTAGATCAACTTGCAGAAACAGTCCTCTGCTTGGTTCTTTATTTTAAACATCACTTCTCCTGGACCTTCCTTGATCGTGCCTGTCCTGGTCATTCTCTCTTCCATTACCCTGTAGAACTTTCTACCTAAAGTGCAGCAGCATCTGAAATGAGCTTGTTTACATGTCTTTGCACCCCCCACCAATAGAGCAGAGCTCCAGAACTGAGGGTGGCACAGCTCAGGAGCTCAATAAACATGTGTTGGCTGAAGGAACACTTCTCTCCCTGACCAGCTGCAAAACCAAAGGCTGTCAAACCTCCCTGGGCCCCAATTTCCTCATCTGTAAAATGGGAAATTACATTTAATTATTGTGCTCTCTTGCCACAATGCTCTGAGAATTCTAGCTGGGCTCAGAATGACCTTATTTTTCTATTCCAGGCCACAGGGATACTGGGAGGTTCTCAGGAGAATTCCTAGCTAGCTGATGTTGCTTATCCTTCCTGGCTGGGGTTCGCAGATGCAAGAGGGAGGCTGGAATGTGTGCTGGGTGGACTGGGGTTTGTGGGTGTTCCTCCCCTAGAATGTCAGCCCAAGGGGGCAGGGATCTCGAGTCTCTTTGATCTTTATGGCCAAGTATGGGGAACAGTGCTTAGCACACAGGGGCTCACTGAAGAGCCCTGGTGAGGAGCAGAGCAGCGTGGGTCAGCAACACTTGGCACATGCGTTTCCATTCCTGGGTAAGTTCTATGTGGCATGAAGACAGCAGTAATAGTCCCTTCCATCGCTGAGGCCTCTGCAAGGTGTTTGCACTTGCGTCATCTCACTTGATCCCTGTGACAACCCCATGAGATAAGTACCATTAAGTGTTATTATCCCCAATTACAGATGAGATAACTGAGGCTCAAAGAGTTCGACCTGCTCAAGGCCACGTTGCTGGTGAGTGGCCGAGCCTGATCTCAGCACAGACTTCTCTCATTCCAGACCCAGTGATTTTTGTGTGTGTGCTGCTGTGACTGAGCACAGACAGGGCTGAGCCCTCACCTGTGAGTGGCTTGGGACAGCCTGAGCTGAGTGAGGAGCAGACAACAGTGGGCATGCAGGTCCGGGTGCCATCAGTGACCAGGTGACCCCACTGGGGGAGCGCCCTCAGAGACCTCATGACCTCACATAGGCACCGCCATCCCCGGGCCCAGACATGTCCAGCTCCCAGCAGGTCCTTCACAGGGCACAGATGCCAAGGATGTGGACAAACTGGTTTGAGGAATACAAAAATCAAATCAAAGCTTTCTCCCCTTTCCTGGACAAGGCACTGGCCCTGCTCCGTCACCCCTATGCCAAATAGAACTCTTCCAAATGCTGTTTTCTACCCCAGATCTCCCTGTCTGCCGAAGTCACTTACACATCTCCCTGAATCATCTCTAACCTTCCACATACACAGAGCCTGGGACCCCCAGACTCTTCCCTAGGAGCCCATGCTGAGCCCCATCGTTCCCTCACCCCACTCCGGAGGTCTTTTGGCCCATTCTGCTTCCTGCTCCTAAGTTACCTTCTGCCTTCCACGTTCCAAGCCTGCCTTGGTTGCTCTGCTCTGGCCTTGGCCATGGGGGCCTCCCACTAGATTGTTTGGGTACATGCCGCTGCCTGCTCTTCACTGCCAGCTCCGCAGGGTAGGACCTGAGGCCCATGAGGGACCTCCCTTGATGCTGAGTCCCCATCACAGACACTGGCAGCCTTGCGTCAACCCCTGTCAGGGAGCCCCAGGCATGAAGAGCTTAGCACACCTCCCTGAGGCCTTCCCCTCAGAAGCCATGAGGGCTGTGGTGAGGAAATGGAGGGCTGAGAGTGGGCTAGAAGCCAGGCAGGTGGCAGCCCACACACTTGCCCTATTAGTCACTAAGGGCGCCCAGCAGGGCAGAGGTCACCCCAAAGCTGGGGAGCAGTCGGGCCCTCCACAAAGCCAGTGGGAGAAGGCCTGGTGTCAAAACTCCTCTCTGTTGCTGGAGATGCGTTTCCCATCTGGGCACCCCAGCAGTTCCCAAAATCGCCAGAGGAGGGATGTCTTGATTAATCACAGGCAGGTGCTCTGGGTCTGGTCTTTCAGCCAACACACACTGGGCCCCACAAACCACGATCCCACCAAGTACAGCCTGGAGTCCTCCTCCTGCCCGATCAGGAGCTCTGGATGCAGCTTCTCCTGTCCTCCATCTGGAAGTGGACTCCCAGCGCCAGGCCAAGCGGATGACTGCTACTAGCACAGCTGGCCGAAGTTGTTCATTGACCACACTAGCTGGTCACCTGTTCCTCCAGCCCATTGCTGAGCACTTCACATGTGTTCTCCGCTCAGTTCATGGGGCAGCTCTCAGAGATGGTTCTGGGGGGTGGGAGGGATACTTCTGACCTGGGTGGTGTTACCAGATTCCTCAACTTGCCTGAGACACTCCCATTTTATGTATATTGTCCCAGAATCTTTAAAAACAAAGCCCCTCATCAGGCTAAGAAGTGTCCCAATCTAGAAGATGAATTCTAGGTTGGGGATCTGACTGTCCATGGACCTAGCTTAAAGGTGTCCTGTTCCCTAGAGGGTCAACTGGGCCGTGAGAGGTAGGCACTAGAGGGCGCCTGTGAGCTGTGCTGGGCCCTATCTATGTTGCATGGTGGGGTCCGAGGGGTCCGAGGAGGGAAGGAGGAGACCACCTGGGGCAAGTGTCCCACCCCTGCTTCCTTACAGAGCCCTGCTAAGCCCTGTTCTGGCTGAGACCTAACCTGGCCCACCTCCTTTCACCTTCTCCTTTTGCCCAGCAAAGAGGGCCTGACCAAGCCTGGAAATCCAAGAAAGAAGAGGACTCCTGGCCCTGGCCACCCTTCTCTGAAGTTCAGCCTGGCCAGCCCCTGCTTGCCCTTCCCCCGGCCTCTCCAATGAGGTAGGGTCCACTTGGGCTTTTCTGTCCAGCAGACTTGGATGTGGGTTATATCTCTAATACTTGTAGCCGTTTGACCTTGGCATGTCATTTAACTTCTCTAAGCCTCAGTTGACTCACCTATAAAAGGTGACAAGAGTTGTCTTTACCTTGAATGCAATAAAGAACATAAAGCACACAGCTCGGTTCCTGGTGGAGTCCTCATCTGCAAGATATGAACAAAGATGGACTCTAAAACACAACATGGTGTACATCGTGCAGACAGGTGAATTTTCTTGATGATAACACCAGTGAATGGAGGAAGCCATAAGGCCTCAGTGCAGAGCCTCAACTCATTAAAGAATCGCACTCATTCATTCATTCACTCGACAGTCACCTATGCACAGGATAGAGCACAGACACCTGTTTGTCCAGTAGTGTCCCTTATTACAACCACTGTCCTGACATAATTATTAATAGCTCCTTTCAGTCCTGAAGTGTCCCAGTTAGGATAAGTTATATGGTCACCCACTATGTGCCAGATCCTGTCCTAGAAACAGGGGATTGAGAGAGAGATGGCAGGCACAGCTGTCGCCCTCCAGGGCTCACTGTCCAGTGAGGAGACAGACAAGGAGGCAACTCACTCGCAGTGAGAAACAGGGCAGGACATGTTGCCCAGTGGCCAGCTAGCA
Organism: Glaucomys volans; assembly: GCA_020662805.1. Classification (NCBI taxonomy): domain Eukaryota; kingdom Metazoa; phylum Chordata; class Mammalia; order Rodentia; family Sciuridae; genus Glaucomys; species Glaucomys volans. Next base: position 117,544 of record JAJEJO010000117.1, read on the forward strand.
CCCCTTGGCCCCTTGAGAACCTGTCCAGAAACATCTTTGGATATATCCACCCTTTTTGAGTTCATTTACTTCTGATTTACAAAACATGTTGGGGTTAATTACTGTTGTACATTTTCCACCTGATGCATGAAGTTATGGTTCCTTTATTCATTATAATATTCTCAGATGCTGCCTTTTATTCAGACGTTTGTGGCATATAAAAGAATCACCAACATCCCATCTGTTCTCGTCATGATCTTATGAACATCAATTTTCCAGAAGCGGGGTCCTCATTTGTTTTGCATTCTCTTGGAAAGTTCAAGACAGGCGAACGGCAGTGATGGAGGGGCACGCTCTGAGCAGCCCACTCCTGCCAACCTGTGCCAGAAACACCACTGTGACATTTAGGAAAGAGGAGAAGAGGAGTAAAAGGAGAGGAAAGGAGAGGAAAGAGGCCTGCTCCGGAGCTGGCTGGGGCTCCTGCCGGATCCTCCGAGTTGGGTCAGGGAAGGATGGCTGCCCAACCAAAGAGCACAGACAGCCAAGCACCCGCCCTGTGCCAGGAGCAGGGAGGCTTGGGATGCGCAGGCCTTGGGAGGCCGAGCCTCTGCCACCTTCCCTCTTCCGCCTGGGCCTTCTCAGTAAAGCCCCTTCCTCCTCCTGGACCCAGATCCTCCCATTTTCAGCCCAAGGCCACCCTCTGGCAACAGAACATCCAGGCCTAGATGTTCCACAGGAATCTTATCTGTTCCCCTTATCGGCTGGGGATGGATCTCCTGATCCCATCTCAGGATTTCCCAGGTCAGTAGATGTTGCCTTATTTAGATGTGCTGCTGGGAGCAGGAAGAGAAGGATGGAGGGGGAGGGGGAGGGGGAGGGGGATGAGAAGCAGATAGGGGCAAAGGAGAAGAAGGAAGGAGGCCCAGGGGATTCTGAGAATCAAGGGTAATGACATCATCACCGGGAGGGTTTCACCAGGGTCAGTGGGTGGGGGCAGGGCCTGGTAGCTCAGGGTATGACTCATTTATAGGAATGGGCTTTGGATCCAGAAGAAGTCATTCATTTAGCAAGCTATTAATTGTTTCGACACTCATTTATTGAGCTGTTATTATGTTTCAGATCCAGGACTAGGCCCCTGGAGGGAGAGATCAGTGCCAGGGCCTGAGAGCTCACTGCCTGGAGGGGGAAGACAGAAGGACAGGGGCATAGTAGATAGATGGACAGGCTGATGGACAGGCTTCATTCAGAGGGAGTGGCCAGGAAAGATTCCCTGGAGGGATGTTGGGTGGGGAGGGGCTGCCCAAGATGAGTCTGGTAGGAGGAGAAGGGGAGCCAGACAAGGGTGGGGAGGGCGTTCCAGGCAGCAGGAGCATCATGTTGGAAGGGCTGGGGGTGGGAGCATGGGGAGGTTTGGAAGACTGTAGGCGCTCTTGAGACAAGGAGAGAGAGGCAGGAAACAATGCAAGAGGGAAGAGTGGCCAGACCCTATAGGAATTGAGATGATGTTTTCAGCTGTGAGGACCCTCCTCTTCTGAGAGCAGTCCCAACATGGGGGGCTGGTAGAGTGACTCTCCTAGACCATGCCTGGCTGGCTCAGGAGGCAGGACTGGCTTCTCTTACCAAGTCTACAGTCTGTGCTCACCCATACCCACCCCCCCATCAATTCTCAGAGGTGGCCCTATGGTCCCAGCTGACAGATGGAAAAGTTGAGGTTCAGTAGAGGACAGAGATTACCAGGCCCCTCGATGGACAGGTGGCAGAGCCAGAATAAGAAGCCTGGTAATTTTCTTTTTAATACCAGGGATTGAACCCTCGGAGCTTTACCACTGAGCCACATTCCCAACCCTTTTTTATATTTTATTTTGAGACAGGGTCTTGCTGAGACTGGCTTTGAACACACAATCCTCCTGCCTCAGCCTCCCGAGCTGCTGGAATTAGGTGTGCACCACCAGAAACGTGGAATCTTAAACACTTCCAAACCCCTCCCTGCCACCACGAGGTCTCCCCCAGGACCCCCTACTAGGTTACCATGGTCTCCAGTTTTTCACAGCTCCTGAGCAGATGCTGCCAGTACCACAGGATGTCCTTAAAAAGGACAGCCAGGCCCACTGTGGCCTGACGCCTGCCCAGCCTCAGCCTTCTCACCTATGCCCTGTCAGATCCTGTTGCAAGACCTGGGCCCTGGAGCTCAGGTTGGGGTCCTTGCTATGCAGATCCCCATACTCTCTCTGTCCCAAACTTTCATGTCTCCAGGAAGCCACCAGGGCTCCCTTCTTGTGGCCCTCCTCCAGGCCCACAAGAACCACCAGAGGCTTCAGAAGGATCCCTGGAATTCTTCAAACAGGAGATCCAAGTGAACAACACCACAGGTCGGCCAATGTCAAGATGCTTCTGCAGGACAGCAGCCTCAGGTATCACCTGGGCCCTCGGCGGCCCCTGCTCCACAAAGAAGGAAGGAGGAACTGTCTCCACCTGGCGCTGTTTCCTGCTGGCAGCACACTCCCAAACATAGTTTTGCTTCTCCCTCTAACGTTTAACCTTGGGTATATTTCAAGGGAAATGTAAGTCTGCCCACCTCTGATTCATACTGGCTGAGCTCATCAAAACCAGAACGATTTGGTAAGAGCTGCTGGGTTTACTGGATGCCCTCTGGGATCTGTAAAAAATCTCTGTTCCTCAGAAACAGGAAGTTTCAACAGAAGGAAGGAGGCTGGTTGCAAAAATCAACATTTGAATCGCCCCTGCCTATTGGAGAGGCCCGGAGCTGGTGGCACTTCCTTCCTGCAGAAGCCAACAAATGTAGATTCCATGCCTACTGTGTGCAGGGACTGGGAACGCAGATGCAACTTGGGAGAGGGGCTGCTGTGACAGTGCCACAGGCTGGGTGGCTGACACAACAGAAATCATTTTCTCACCATTCTGGAGACTGCAAGTCCTCAGAGGTGTCAGGGGGCTGGTTTCTCCTGAGGCCTCTCTCCTTGGTTTGCAGATGGCTGTCTTCTCTGTGTCTTCCCTGTGTGTGTCTGTGTCTAAATTTCTTCTTATAAGGACACCAGTCACATTGGAGTAGGGACCACTTATGCTAACCTAATTACCTCCTAAAGGCCCTTTCTCCAAACACAAGCATATCGTGAGGCATGGGGCTTAGCATTTCAATGTGCACTGGGAGGGATGGGGGCGCAAAGCAGCCCATTCCAGTCCCTGATCTGCAGAAGTCATCTTCCCATGCCTTGTCCTTCTCTTTCATCACTGTCTGAGGTTGGAGATTGGGACAAGGTAGTGTAGGGAGATGTCTCAGGCCTGTTGTCCATGTTCTACAACAGGGCAATGACCACCCCACCATCAGATCTAGAATCACATCTGACCCCCTTCTCTGACTGGCTGGGTGATGTAACCCAAGCTCCATAATCTGAAGCCTTCGTTTCCTCAGCAGGATAATAATGGGAATGACTGCCTCATAGGAAATGTCTGTAAAGATCCAGAGAGACCATCCATGTGGAACAGAATGTGAGTTCTTGTCCCAGGCATGCTTCCTGTTGGCTTTCCTCCTGCAGGGAACTAGGGATGCATTCTAATGATTCTCTGGGGAGGAGCAGGCTGGGAAATGTGAGAAATGAAGGCATGGGGTCAAGATGCCAGATCCCTCCACAAGTCCACAGCTGAAATGCTGACCACTGGCACTTCCTCAAGTCCTCAGGCGTGGGCCAGAGGATGCATGGCCACCTCACAGTCCCAGCAGACCCACTCAGCACACTCCATTCTTCCCGCAGCCTCCTGACTCTTCCTCCTAGTACTGCGCTAGGAAAGTCTCTCCTCTGAAGGCAGCCATGTCTCCTGAGCCCTGAAGTGGAAAGAGGGAAAACGCTCTGGGATTGAGTCTCACCCAGGAGCATCCACTGCCAGGACCTCTGGGCCTAGCAGTACAGGAAGGGGCCCAGACTGAGCGTTCCAGGCCTAGCCCGGCTATGGAGGGCTGATCATGGAGAGAAGACAAGTCCAAACCTGGCAGGGCCTTCTGCTCGGAGGAGGGCCCCACAGTCCATGAAGAGGAGCCAGACAAGTAACCGAGGGGCCTGGGATTTAATCTCTGCTCTGATATTTCCCAGTGATGGGACGCTAACAAGAACTGAAAACACAATCTCTCACTATACAGATGTGAGTCCACATTTCTTTGACAAGTCAAGAAAAGACCTGTGGGCATCCTCCTCCAGGCTAGCACGCCTTCCTTGCCTCCTTGGGCTGCCAGCACACCACGCATGTGCACCCACTTCAGAGCCAACTAAAGATGTTGCTCCTCTTCTCAAAAAGAGGAGCACATCCCTCTTCAGAGGGAGAGGGATGAGGGCCGCTTCTGGGTCACATCGCCTCCTCAATATCATCCCACCTCCAGCCTGGAGTCCTCCTCCTCCCCACCCTCCCCAAATTACTCACTCCTGCAAACATGACTGATGACTTGGGATGAGTAAGAGGCTCATGCGCGTCACAGTCTGACTGCCAGGAGGGTGAGTGAGTTCAGTGCTCCCTTGAGCACAGCCATGCAGACCTGCACCAGGAGCCCAGGCCACAGGACCCCAGGAGAGCTGGGCTTTATTTGGCATGAAGATGTTCTGATCCACTCCTCCATCTTCCAAGACCCTGGTAGCCCATGTCTCATCATGGAGTGACAGCCCCAACAGCTGTCCAGGCAGCAGGCACAGGGACACCCCTCGAGCTCCAGGTGACTGCATTCCTCTGACCCAGGCACCCTGGCTCCACCCCAGCACAGCTTGGCCCAGGGGCAGCCCTGAAATTGGCAGCCCAGCCTTAGCTGCTTTGGCAGGGCCCTAATCCTGGGCCCACCCTGCAGGGTGCGTGCGTGCAGTGGGTGTGTGTGTTTATACTCTCGGGGACACCCTAATCCACAGTGTCAGTCAAGCAAATATTTTTGGTCTGTTTTCCATTTTCCACGTGTCTCATTTCAGAACATTTGGTGGACATGGGATCACAGCAAAGGAATGTATTAATTCAGAGCATTTTGAAATGTCTCTTTAACATTCTTGGAGTCACAGTGCAAGCTGAACGTGCTCAAATAAGCAAAACAACATGCAAGCTAGACTTTCCTGGCACTTATAAATAGGGCTGAGGCATCAGTTTCCCCATACCTAAAATGGGTGGAGTCAGGATGGGCTGGTATGGAAAATCACGCAGGGACTGGGAGGCACGCGGCAGCCTCACCTCAGTGTTCTCTGTGGCCAGTGGCACAAGATGATGTCCTCTCTGGGAGGCTCTGAGCTCCCCCAGACAGCTACTGCTCTGAACTTGGCTGCAAATAGACCGTAAGGCCCATTGCTTGGAACCCACAGGATCTGCTTTTTGAGTTGTTCAAGATGAGAGCAATACGTTAAAGACTAAATGAAATCTTCAGGACTGAGGGACTAGAACTCAGAACACGTGCTGAGGGTGAATTGTTTGATGGCACTTTGATATCCCAAGCACAGGGCTGGAACTTCAGGGAGGCTGCAAATCAACTTGCCAGGGCTCCCCTGCTGCCTTGCCACCAGCTCCTGTCCCATCAGGAGTGCTGGGTCCCCTCTCCACTCCCCCATCTTCATTAACTTCTAGCTGGGTTTGTTAGAAGTCCAAAAAAGTGGGGTGGGGGGACCTTAAGCAACTCACCCTGTGTTCAAGAGATAATCCTTTCCCTTCCTAAAATCAGTGGAGATCCCTTGCCCTGCCCCCAGAGTGGCAAAAAAATCAATCAGCCATCTGAAGATCCCCACCCTCTTTACCTAGGGGACTGACTTTCTAGGAGGTTCACAGAGAGGCAAGGCATTGGGGTGACATTCCTCAGGGCCACCCATCCATGCTGGCCTCTGCTGGGATGACCACTGTCCTGACCCTATGGTCCCTTCAGGGTGTAGCTCTCTCTGGGTCACACTGAGGGTCCAGGATACATTCAGCTGCTCCAGAACCATCAGGGGACAGGGGAGGCTCTTGAAGGCTGCTCCATCACCTCCCTGAGTCTTTCTGACCCCTAAGACCCTAACCCAAGGTATACACATGGCTGCTCTCCTGTTCCTCTTTCTCCCCAGACCCTGGGGGTTCTTCTTAAGTCTTAGAAGGGCCATCGGTTGGAAGTTGGATTGGGAGCTACTTTCTGCCATACTCTTTCCCCCAGAGGTGCCTCTCTTCCCCTAAGGACTTGGACTTTGAAAACCAAAGACAGAAAGTCCTGCTTTTCCCTGCCCTGCCTTCTTATGTCCCTCTCCCCTTGACAGTCAGCAGAGAGCAAAGAAATACTGGGGATGGGGTGATAGTTCCAACACAGGCTACCCGTGGGGAATCATCACTACCTGATCGAGGCCGGCTGTAAAGCTCTAGGAACAATGACAACATGGCATTGGCATAAGAAGAGTCAACGGAATCAAGGAAACAAAACAGACTATAGAAGTAGATCCACACACGTGGCTTCACCAATTATCAGCAAAGGCACCAATGTGATTCTGTGGAGCAAGGAAAGTCTTTTTTTTTTTTTTTTTTTTTTTCCCAGGGGAGAGCTGCACCACTGAACCACATCCCAGTCCTTAAAAAAAAATGTTTTTTGACACAGGGTCTCCCTAAATAACCTAGGCTAGCCTCAAACTTGTGTCCTTTTGCCTCAGCCTCCCAAGTTCCTGAGATTACCATCATGCGCCACCAGCAGGAAAGTCTTTTTTAATTTTAAAGGCAGTTAGGACAACTGGATATTAAAAATGAGCATTGACTCTTATGTCACATCGTTATTCAAAAATCATTTTGAGATGAATACAAACTTAAGCAAACAACCTGCAACAATAAATCTTCTAAAAAAGAACAGAGAAAGAATCTTCATGATTGCAGAAGGCCGAGATTTCTTAAACAGGTCCCAATACACAAACAGTTTTTTTAAAAAGCATTGAAAAATTGGACTTTGTCAACATTTTTTAAATCAAAAGACGCTGTTAAGAAAACAGGCGAGGCCTGGGGCCGTAGCTCGGTGGTAAAGCACTTGCCTAGCACATGCGAAGCTCTGGGTTCAATCCTCAGCACCACATAAAAATAAATAAAATAAAGGTATTGTGTCTATCTACAACTAAAAAAGTAAATAAATAAAAAGAAAACAGGCAAGCCGTTCTGAAAAAATAATTCACAGAACAAATATCTGACAAAGTTCTCATATCCAGAATATGTGAATGCCAACAAATCAATAATAAAAATATTCAAAGAAAAAGTACAGAAAGCCAAAGACTTGACCAGACATATCACAAAGGAAGATCACAAACGACCAGTGAACAAATGAGAATTGCTCAACATCAATGTGTCAGTCAGGAGATGCAAATTAAAACCACAGCACAAAAACATTTCACACCCACTAGTGTGGCTAAATTTAAAAAGACCAACAATTCCAAAAGTTGGTGAGGACATGGAACAACTCTGACTCACACAAGATTGGTAGGGTATAAAATGGTCCAACCATTTTTGAAAACTGTTGGGCAGTTTCATATAAAGTTAGACACAAACCTATTCTACGAGTCACCAATTCCACTCCCAAGTGTTTACCCAAAAGCAATGAAAATATTGTCTCACCCAAAAACTTTTCCAAAAATGTTCATAGCAGACTTATTCATAAGAGAAAAAAAAATGGAAACTCCCAGATGTCCATCAACAGGTGGAAAAAGAAAAGCATTGTGGTGTCCTCATACAGTTGAATACTACTCAGTCGTGAAAATCAAAAAAACTGATCATTGCAACATGGGGCAATCTCAACACGGTGCCGAAGGAAAGAAGCCAGCACAAGAGAGTATTTAATGTGTCATTTCCTTTATATGAAGTTCTAGAACAGTGAAACTAATCTACGGTGATAGAAGTCAGAACAGTGGTTGCCTGAAGGTGAGGATGGAAACTGACAGAAAAAGGAAGAAGGCCACTTTGTGGGTTGGTAGGGACGTGCGATGGTTGGAGTTGTGGTCACATGATTGTAGGTGCTTGTCAACCTTGTGGAATTTTACACTTAAGATCTACCCATCTCATGCATGTAGTTTGTACCTCAATAAAAAGCAAAAATGGTTAGTAGACACTAGAGAAGGAAGACGGATGGGGGTTGTTAAATGGGTAGAAAGTTGGAGTTTTGCAAGAAGAAAATGTTCTAGAGATTGGTTCCACGATACTGTGAGTATATATGAATTTCTGTACACCTAGAAATGCTTAAGGTGATACATTCTTATGTGTATTTTGCTACGACTTGAAAAAACAAAAATAAAAAACAAAATATGCTACCACATGAAACCCAGCAAAGCTTATTCATGAGGAAATGAACCATAAACAATTTGATATCTTAATATTTATGCAGTTCCTTAAAATTAAGAGGCAAGGCAAATCTTATGTTAGGTTTATTTTACCATGGTATAATAAGATGAAATAAACAAGAAAATAAAACAGCTCACTCAGTTCCTGCTCTCAGGGCCATACATCCTGGCTCTGGCCTGACTGCTGGCACTTGGTATCCCCCAAAGGTGTCCTGACTTTCCACATGTCATAATGAGTTTTGTTGGAGAGAAGTGATCAAAGCTAGTGCCTGTCTTGTGCTACTGATTGGAAGAAAGATGTTCCAGAAATAGTCCCTAATGAATTCTGGTTTCTTGTGTCTCTCTATTGGGACTTTTTTTTTTTTTTCCCTTTTGGTACCAGGGATTGAACACAAGGCACTTAACCACTGAGACGCATCCCAGCCCTTTTTATTTTTTATGTCGAGACAAGGTCTTTCTAGGTTGCTTACAGCCTCACTAAGTTGCTGAGGCTGGCTTTGAACCTGAGATCCTCCTAATTTAGCCTCCTGAACTGCCGGGGTTACAGGCATGCATCATGGCCTGCTCCACCTGGGGCATACGGGGTCTTTCTCTTCTTTGCTCTCCCGTTATTGCTCTCCCTGCACTCCCCAGGTGAAAACACCAACAGGTGCTTGTCAATGTCGTGGTGCCCCTCCCATCACGCAGACCCAGGTGAAGGGATGGCCTGAAGGGAGAAACGGGAGGGAGACAAGTCACTGAAGTGACTTGGGCCTGCTTGCCTTGAGAATCTCCCTAACCTGGAGGCTGGGTCTGACCCACATTCCCTGTGCCCCAGGTAAGGACAGGTCCTTGTATGTGCTTGGCTACCATGCCCAACTTCTTGCTCTCTTTTCAGACAATTCAGAAGGAAGTAGACTTGGAGGAAGGGACTGGGAGTAGGGTGGGTCTTGAATTTTCCAGAAACCGGACTTGCTCCCTACTCAGCCTGTACCTGCTCCACTCAGCAGCATCCTCCTCCCTCCCAGGGTCACCATGGTGACCAGTTAAACAGTGGGCATGGATGATGAAGCTGGTGGAGTGGAGAAGTCAAAGTGGAGGTGGACCTGGCATAAGGCCCTGGCTTCTCTGTGGGACTGTTTGGTTCTCAGACTGAAAATGTCATGGGTCCTTTTCAACTTTGAAGTCTGTCCACCCTGGCTCCCCAGAGGAAGCTGGGAGGATGAGACCTTACCCATGAGCCCATTTTCTGAGGACTTGACCTCCCATGAGCCCAGCAAGTCTCTAGAGGTTGCTATGGACAAGGAGGCCTGGCCTTCCCACTGTCCAGGTGTGTGCTGTGCTGTGCTGGGCAGAGGGGAGGAAGTAGGGGAGGGAAGAGGTCTGGGCCAGGATGTGCTGATCTCTCCGGCCCCCTGCAGTGGAGCCTCGCCCAGGGCCTGGACTCTGCTGCCTGGGCCATTGCCAAGCTCTCAGTCTGAGCTAAAGAGGAGCTCAGGGGAAGGACTAGCGCAGGCCTTTTTACACTGAGTTTCTCAGCCCTGGCTGGAACTCTCCAGGTCTCCTCTGACGGACAGTCAGGGACCAAGGCTGGGACAGGGCAGGGGGCCCAGGGGACTGAGGAGAGCTGCCCCCATAGGTGGGTCAACTAAAGCCTGCCTTGGGACAAAGGAGTAATGTGGGTGGTGAAATGGAGGTGCAGCTGTCAGGCCCAGTGGGAGGAAAGCAAAAGAAAGGGCCATATCCTTGGGAGGCAGCAAACCATCATGAATGGATGAACTCAGGCCCATGAGGAGCAATCATGACCACCCTTCACCCCTGCTGACCAGGCTGTCCATCTGGTCCAGGAGCACCCTAGGGGAAGTCAGTGCTTTGGGGGCCCTGCCAGGCTCCCGCTGGCCTGGGGAGTGGACTGGTCCCTGTGGGCGGGAGGTGCACTGGCAGTGATGAAGCCCCCCACGGGTCGGGTCCACACTAAGTGTTCCTAAGGATTACACCCCTGGTCCCTCAGGACACTGAGATAGGAAGTCGTCACTCCCATTTCACGGACAAGGAAATGGAAGCTCAGAATGGGAAGCGGAGTCTCCCCTGATCTCACACTACGTTACATGTAGCCTCTGCCCCCACCCTGCGCTTCAACCTCTTTGTCACCATGTGTAATGTCTCACTTGCAAGACTGAAAGACTCAGACTTTCTACTCTGCCCTTGCAGTGGCCTGAGTGATCATGATACTGAGAGAACATTCTAGAAGATTCTAGAACCACCTCCATTCCAGGTCCCACTCCCTCACTGAAGTCTGGGCTTCCAGATTCTCTCTGTATGTTCTTAAACCTAAATAACAGCCACTCATGGACATTCCCTATTGCAAAAATATTACCTTGAATTCCTGCAAATGGGCCCTGCCATGGGGTCTTATTTTAAGAGAGTAGTGGAGAGTGCTCTCCACAAGAGGGAGGGCATTTCATTTTTCTGAAACAAACTGGAAAAATAGGGTTAAGAAGAGCAATCATGGAGCATGCAGAGTGTGGCTGGTGGAAGGAGAAGCTTAGCCTGTCCAAGAGCTGGAAGGGGCTGTTCTGACTGGACGCAGAGTGAGGGGTGGGGAAGGGTTGTGTCATTCCAAGGGCATTTCTGAGAAATGGTGACCAACCACTGCCCTGAGAAGACTGAATTAGTGCTACTAGGTGGGTAGCGAGAGAGTCTGGGGCTCAGAAGACAGGTCTCTCAAGGGTGGATCAGTACCACAGGTTCTGCCAGTGAGCTGCAAACGGTTCCATGAAGGAAATGACAGACTACATGAGTATTAGCAGATGCCCTCACTGTGGACTGAATGATTATGATGCTGGTAGGAGATTCTAGAGGCTTCCAGAACCACCCCCATTCCAGGTCCCGCCCTCACCCTGAAGTCTGGTGCTTCCGATTCTCACTGAACGTTGTTAGACCTAAATAGCAGCCATCTTCAATGCAGCCACACTGCCTTACAATCTCAGTTTTCTTCTCAGGACCTCTACTCTTGTCCTCTCCAGTTTTCCCATCAAGGCCTCTGATGACCAGGAGCCAAGGTCTCTGTGCTGGAAATCTCCCAGCTGACCACACAGCCCAGAATGCGAGTCTCCATCCAGGGTCACATACAGGCATCTCAGCAGCAGCAGCAACAACCACCCCGCTGCCCAGTCCCAACCTCACTAAAATGTGCCGCAAAAGAGGAAGCCAGCCTCTCTCAAATAGAGAACCGATCCACCAAGATCAGTTCTCTGATCTTAATCTTGAGATGCAGCGATTCACACACAGAACTTGGAGTTCACTTGGTCATTGCTTGGAGGACTCACTTGGTCCAAAACTCAGCCAGAGATCTTAGTTAACAGGCCTGTGTGGAGACCAAGGAGGCCCAGAACTCTGCCTCCTGTCGACATACCCAGGAGGAACCCAGGCAGCTGGGCCGCAGTTCTGTTTGCCTGCCGAGCACCAGAGGGCGGGAGCTCATCTTCAACAGAGGCAAGACAAGGAAGACCACCAAGGAGGGACCACCCACCTGCCCACAACCCTCAAGTGACCACCAAGGTGCCTCCCGGCACATGGTGGGCACTCGGCCTTCTTTGCACCAGCTTTCCCAACCCTACAGACTGGGAGTTCAAAAGTGTTAACACAGTGTCTACATATTTAGAAATAGCCCCACCACTGCCTTCAAAGTTGAGCATTTGTTTTTTAAAAATAAACACATGGCAAGAATGCTGTGCGGCCCCAGCACACAGGTGACTGTTGTGCAAGCCGCCTGCCCACCTGCGTGGGTGGGGATCTGCCCACAGCTGTCACCCGGCTCCTAACTCCTCCAGGCACACCCTGCTCATTAGGCCCAGCCACGCCCAGCCGCCCCACTCCTGGTTGAACCAGAATGCCAGGAGCTGGCGGCTGTCCCTTGAACCCTGAACAATGGGCTGTGCAGGACTTAATCCAGGCCCAGGGCTTCGGGCTCCAGAGAGCTCTGAGCTGGCCCTGGGGATCCTCCCTAACCATGCCCAGAATAGGCCTGTGGGTCCCTGCAGGAAGGCCCCACTCTCGTTTCTCTGGGGACCAGGACCAGCCAGAGGCCCCAAAAGGAGCTGGTCTGAGCTCTAAGTGGTAAAAATAGACTCTGTCTGGAGACTGCCTCCCTCTGTGGAAGGTGAGCTCAGCAGACATTATCTCACTCCAGCTCAATGTCCCCCCAGGCAGGTAAGGGATGGGACTTGTTCCTGCTTTATAGCTGGGGAACCCAAGCACAGAGGACGAGGCAGATAGAGAGGAGGCCGCAGGCAGGGCCAGCACCTGCCCTGCACCAGGGCAAAGCCCTGCTGCCCTGTGCCGCTGCCCCGTGGAGCTGGGAAGCACCTGACTGAAGCAGGCTGCCCGCCGCCCACCACCCACCTCTGTGCACACACGTGTGCACACACACACTCCCGGAAATCCAGAACTCGCTACTTCCCCCTACTAGGGCCACCCGCCTCCCAAGATGCTTGGGCAGGGTCCCCTTGTTTGCAGCACTGCTACCCTTGAGGTACCGTGTGGCATGAGGAAGGACAGGCTGCCTGGCCCAGCCCCACCTGAGAAGTGCATTTCATGGACGCTTCTCCTAACTCAGGATAAACCGGATTGAGGTTAGGCGGGTGGTGACATGCTGCTATTTGTGGAGGCTCCTGGCCTTTCTGCTCCCTGACACCAGGAGGTAAGGGCAGCAGCCATGTTGACCCAGTGACTATACAGGGAACCAAGATGCAGTTACAGGCTCAAAGACACAGAGAGCCAAGAAGAGGCAGCAGGAGTCTTGCCTTAGATCAGAGTCTCTGGGGCATCAGGCCCAGCCCAGCCACTGACCAGCTAGGGCAGCCTCCCTCCCCGGCCTTGGGGTTCAATGAGGAGGCTAAATTAAATAAGATCTTCTCCCTTCATGAGTCCTCCACTATCATTAGGTTGGGTTCCCCCACTCTCAATCTCTCCTTGCTTCTCTCAATAAAATCCACTCTAATTGGGGATTAGAATTAACCTCAGTACAAATTAGAGACTGGGCAGGAGTGATGGTGACCTTGATGAGCTGAGGATGTGCAGAAGCAGCACATCTGAGAGGAGAGAATGGGGGAGAGGAGCCCACTCATAGCCAGGGGGTCCCATCCCAAGCCTGTGCTCCCAGATCTCCAAGCCAGGACTGAGACACTTGAGCTCAGAGTCCTCTCCTGGAGCTGTGGGCAGAGAGGCCCTGCAGGGGTGGCACAGGATGGAGGTCTGTGAACGCTGCCCAGGAGCCCCAGGGTACCAGGAACAGGCCCAAGTGCTTGAGGATGAGTTCAGCCTCCTCTTAATGCTCCAGGCATTCACCCCCCAGGAGGACCCAGGACAAAGAGGTTCTGAGTTCCACCAGCTCCTTTATTTACCATTTGAATTGGTTAATTATTTGCAGAAAGTGTTTTGCTTTACAAAACGATTTTCCCATATGTGATGTCATTCGAACCTCATGACAACACAATAGGTGTTTCTCCATTTCACAGATGACAAAACCAAAGTTCAGGGAGTTTAAGCCTCTGGCTTACGGGATCCCAACTTGGAAGTGGCAAAACCAGGCCTGTGAGGTGGTCAAATTCCAAGAACAGAATTCTCTCTGGTACATTGTGTCCCTCTCTCCGCAAAATGGTTACCAGGACCCAGAAAGTGGATCAGCCCCTCCCACAGGCTATGTGGTCTGCAATTGGAAGGGCCCAGAGACCCACTGTGCAGTGGACCCAGGACCACATTAAGTCCAGAGAGAAGGAAATGGGCCTGAAACTCAGGGCAAACCTTCCCTGAGAGTTGGAAGGGCTGGATTTCCTTCCTCCTATGAAACTCCAGAATATTCCCCCTTCAAGGAATGAAGTAATTAGCTGCTTTCGAACATATGAAAGGCCACCTAGAATGGGCCTTTCTGGGGGAACCAAGCAGCTGGCACAGTGGGAAGACCGGCTGTCCAGTCATAGGAACTACCTGGGCTGCTGCAGGCTGCTTTGAAAGGCAGTAAGCTCCTCACTGCTGGAGGAATTCAGGCAAAAAACTGGGAAACACTCCTCCCTGAGGATGTTATAGAGGAAACTCAACCATGGAGAGCTGAGTGGGAAGAATGGGAAGCATGCTAGTCACATGAATATGGACCCCTGATCCCCCTTCTCTGGTGCCATATTGGACCAGTTAGACTTGTCACTCAGTGACTATCTCCTACTGTTACAGCCTGGGATGGACTTGGGGAAAGAGGTCCAGAGCAGGGTGGTGTGTGTGTGTGTGTGTGTGTGTGTGTGTGTGTGTTAGTCCCTAGACCACAGCAAACAATGTGTGCTATGGGAGGTACTTCTGGAGGGCTGAATTCTTTAAGGCCATAGTTCTCTGCCCTCCCTGAAGGTAACTGGGGCATCCATATTGATGTGGGCAGCCAGCCAGATACCTACCTGCCTGGGCCCTATGGGCAGCTGTCCCCTTGGCCACAGTGACCATAATGAGTTGTCAGGCTGGGTGACGCAAGCCCCACCTTGGCAGTGGGTTCTGGCCAGCCACCTGCATTCAGGAGACAGCTGGCTGAGTCCCTGGCCATCCTTCCTTTGCGAGCTGCCCTGGATGGATCTCTCAGGGAGGAGTTCTCTTGGGACATCAAGAGAGTCCAGAATCTGGAATCTGGAATCTGGTGAAGGGACTGGATGGTATCACCCCAGCACTGTCCATGGGGCACCCCAAGCTAGGATTAGGAGAAAATGGACCAGATCAACTCCTGTCCAGAAAGCCTCCAGGGTTGTGCTCACTCGGTGACCAGACGTGACTCCCTCCATCCCCTCAAGCTCTCTGCCCACACTTGCCCACCACCTGCTTGATTGCTGGTGGAGGCGTGAACAACCGACCTAGGGCAGGCAGGGGCTCTGCCCAGTGGCCTGCGTTCCTCGTCTAGGAGTCCTGACACTCACTCCCACCTTCTATAAACGCTGACTGAGCACCTATGTCCCTGCAACCCTCAAAGGGCAGACAACTATCTCACAGAAAAATGGGCAAAGGATAGGAACAGGAAATCCCTGGATCTGACTCAACTACTTACGTGCTGTGT
>JAJEJO010000117.1:132901-173050 GCA_020662805.1 Glaucomys volans
CTGAGCTATATCCCCAGCCCCTCTTCCCTGGATTATTGTGGAGATTAAATAAGGTAAAATGCATGTTGTTTTAGTCAGCTTTTTCGCTGCTGTGACTGAATGAGCTGACCAGCACAATTATAGAGGAGAAAAGGTTTATTTGAGGGCTCACGGTTTCAGAGGGTCTTAGTCCTTAGAAGGCTGGCTCCATTCCTTGGGGCTCCAGGTGAGACTGAACATCATGGCAGGCGAGGGTGGCAGAAGGAAGCAGCTCACATCATGGTGATCAGAAAGCAGAGAGAGTTTTCACTCTCCAGATACAAATATATACCCCACAGCCAGGCCCCAATTCCCACCTCCTCCAGCCACACCCTACCGCTTCAATTAATCCCATCAGGGATTAATTCACTGATTGGGTCAAGACTCTTACAACCCCATCATTTCTCCTCTGAACCTTCCTGCACTGTCTCACATGTGAGCTTTTGGGGGGCACCTCACATCCAAACCATAACACATGTTTTGTGCTGGATTCTGTCCCTCCAAAATCCACGTATTCAAATCCTAACCTTCAACAGCTCAGAATGTGATGATATTTGGAGATGGGACCTTTAAAAAGATGACTGCATTAAAATTAGGCCATTGTAGCCGGGCGTGGTGGCACACGCCTGTAACCCCAGCATCTTCGGAGGCTGAGGCAGGAGGATCGGGACTTCAAAGCCAGCCTCAGCAAGGGCAAGGTGCTAAGCAACTCAGTGAGACCCTGTCTCTAAATAAAATACAAAATACAGCTGGGAATGTGGTTCAGTGGCCGAGTGCGCCTGAGTTCAATCCTCGGTTCAAAAAAAAAAAAAAAAATTAGGCCATTGGGGTGGGCCCTGATTAATTCTGACTTGTATCCTCATAAAGGAAGAGGAAGAGACACTGGGATGCAGGTGACCATGGGAGAACACACATGGGACACCAAGGGCACACATGTGCAGAGGGCTGGCCATGTGAGAGGCAGCCAGCCTGTAGCCATCTGAACACCAGGGACAGAAGCCTTGGAGAAACTAACGTGCCTGTACCTTGATCTTGGATTTCCAGGTTCCAGAACTGTTCCAGGTTCCAGGTTCCATAGTAAATGTCTGTTGTTTAAGCCACCTAGTCTGTGCCATTTGGTTATGACAGTCCCAGCACACTAACATGCCATATAAAGCACTAGAACAGTATCTGGCATATAGTATACACTCAATAAATGCTAATTACTACCATAAACAGTATTGTCTGTGTCAGCAGTATCCCTATTGTATGAGTTTCCTGCTGCTGCTATAACAAATTACCTCAAACTTACTGGCTTGAAACAACACAAATTTATTGCCTTATAGTTCGGTAGGTCAGAGGTGTCACTGGGAAGAAGTCAAGGTGTCATCAGGCTACATTCCTTCCAGAGGCTAAGGGGGAAGATCCAATTCTCTGCCTCTTTCAGCTTCCAGAGGCTGCCTCCAGACCTTGGTTGATGGACCCCATCCTTCATCTTTAAAGTCAACAGTGCAGTATTTTCAAATGTATCCCCGCCCCCCGACCAGCACTCTCCCCTTATGATTACAATGGGACCACCAGATAATCTGGAATAACCTTCCCATCTCTAGAGCTGTAACTCAGTCATATCTGCAAAATGATTTTGTCATAGAAGGGAACATAGTCACAGACTTGAGGGATAAGAACGTATACCTCTTTGGGGAAACATTCTGCCTGTCATGCACATGTCTATTGTTAAGTGAAAAAAGTAAGCCCCAGGACTGAACATATAGATTAACCTCATTTATATAAAAAAGCTAAGTAAATTTTTGCAAAGAGAAAATACAGAAAGAAACAAAATTAACTGTGGTATTTTCTAGGGAGGGGGTTGGAGCTTACACTCTGAATATATTCATGAATTAGTTGGGTCACACAAAAAAATCATAAAATAAACTATGGAACCAACCTAGGTGCCCTTCACAGATGAATGAATAAAGAAACTGTGGCATATATTCTCAAGGGAATATTACTTTAAAAAGAATGAAATTATGGCATTTGCCAGTAAATGAATGGAACTAGAGAATATTATGCTAAGCAAAATAAGCCAATCCCAAAGAACCAAAGGCCAAACTTTTCCCTGATATGAGGATGCTAATTCACAATAAGGTGGGGGGGGGAAGAACAGAGGTATTTTGGGCTAAACAGAGGGGAGTGAAGGGAGGGGCGTGGGCAGCGGGTGGGAGTGACAGCAGATTGAATGGGGCATTATTACCGCAGGTGCAAATATGATCACGGGACCAGTGTAACTGCGTCACGTACAACCGGGAGAACGAGGAGTCATCCTCCACTTATGTATGATGTGTCAAAATGCATTGCACTGAGCTGTAGAACTAATTAGGACAACAAGAAGAGATTGCAAAGAAAGAGAAAGGTCGTAAAAGAAGAGACGGGTACCCATCCTTGTGGCACTCGGGTTGGGGACAGCAAACAAATCGACAGGACCGAAAGCTCCCAAAACTGCTGTGAGGCATGTGCAGAGCACTGCGGCGGCTGCAGGGGCTCAGCCAGGGACTCCTGGAGGCTCTAAAGGAGGTGACATTTGCACAGGGTTCCTAAGGATAAGAAGGGGTTCCCAGCATAAGGGGAAGAAGAGCAGTGTCACCGATAGTGGTTAAAAGCAGCGTGTCCTTCATCAGCAGGCACGCCACCCAATGAGGCTGGAGACCAGGAGCACACCAGCTGCACCCAAGGCCAGGCGGAGATGAGGGCAGAGGGCAGGCAGCCCACAGCGCCCAGCCACCGCCTGCCAGGCTGTGCTGAGCGGTGGGTAGGCAGTTCCTGGTTAGATGGAAGTGAACCAAGGCAAGGTGTTTGGGTAGCAAGAAAAAGGGCTGTTCTGGATGAGAAAGGGCGTGAGAGAAGGTGGCGGGGCCTAGGCACATGGGGGAGGGATGTGGAAGGAAGCAGGAAGGGCCAGAGCTGGAGCCGACCCCCTGCCAGGCCTCTCCCAGCTCCTGGGCTTCCCATCGTCCACTTCAACCCCAGGGCAGGTTCAAGTTGCAGAAGAAAGGACTCAGACAGCCTAGAGGGCTGGGCGTGGGAACCTTCCAGGTGGCCTGATCCCAGAACTGGTGCTTCAGGGCTGACAATGGTCTCCAAGTGGTACCCAAGGCAACTGGCCACAGACCTGGCCCAGGACATCCTGGGGCTGGGGCTGGGGCTGGGAGAGCAGTGGGGACTCCAACCAACAGCTCTCTACCTCAGGAGCTTGTCCTGACTTGCCGAGAGGACAGGCCTAGTTCCGAGGTGCAGCTGCAGGTCTAAGAGAAGGCAGGTGTTGGTGGCACAGGGGCGTGGCAGTGGGGTGGGCAGGGTTAGGTGACCGGTGACCAGCCAGCCCCAGGTTCCAATGGCAGGCTGGCCCAGATGATGGGTTTGAATCCCTGTGTGCCAGCTTCAAGCTGTGTGGCCTTGGACAAGATGCTTAGCCCCTCTCTGCCCCAGCTCCCCACCTGTAATGTGGGGGCCGTGATGGCATCAGCCTCACAAGTGACTGGAATCACCCCTTGGTACACAGTGCCGCTGTTTGAGGCCATTCCTGTGGGCCCTCCATGGGTCTCCCAGCTGGGCCTGGCAGGCAAAGGCCTCCTCGCCCAACTAGTCCCCGCTCATAGCAGCTCCTGGGGGCCACAGTGTAGCCTGTGACCCAGCAAGGGAGGGAGGGCAGCAGCTCGGGCACATCCCAGCATGGAGCCTGCCTGGGACACAGAGCAGGCACACCTGCCAACGTAGGGGTATCCGATGCTTTCCGTGGCCAGAGCTCCGCAGCCCTGTCACTGCAGAGGCATCTGATGTGGTCTTAGGGTTGTAGTGAAGAGACCTGTGTGCTAGGCAGCTCTTTTGAGACAGAGGGGATGGGGGTCTCAACGTGGAAGAAATACTGACACTCTGGGTCCACTCTTCAAGGCAGGTGGTGGGGACAGAGGGGGCATCTGGACACTGATTCTGGCTGCAGGCCAGGGGCTTTGGCCTCTCCAAACAACAAGTGGAAAGGAAGAGGGTGTGATCGGTTCTGGAGCTCAGTCCCTCCCATGGGGAGACCCCCCTCATGCAGTCGGCAGCACAGCTCCACAGACCCTCCTGGTTCTCCACAACATGGCAAGGTGGTGGTTGAGCTGGGAAAGAGTGGCAGCCTGTGGTCACCTGATGCCATTGCCAAACGGGTCTGGAAGACAGCTGATGAAAGCATGTGGTGCAAGCTATCAGTTCATCTGATCTGTTAGGAGTTCTCAGAAAGGGCCTGACCAAGGAGGGTGGCAACCATGGCCACAGAGGAAGCTCAGCCTCGCTGCCAGTTAGCTGCACAGCCTGACAATTTGCCTAGATCCTCTGGGTTCTGCTGCCCTCACATTTTAACAGAGAAGGATGGCTACCGAATGATAGTGTAAATCACTAGGCAGCACTGAGCATGTTTGAGTTGTTTTAAGGACGTTACCTCATGTAATCCTATGACAACCCCTGAAGTAGATAGTACAATCCTCATTTTGCAGATGAGAAAATGAAAGTTCAGAGAGGTTAAGTAACTTGTCCAAGTTCACTCAGTAAATGAGTGGCCAAGAAGGGATTTAACTCCTTTGATTATCCAGTTCCAAAGTACCTGCAGAAATCCCAGCAAAATCCCTCTGGGTTGGCTCCATCCTAAGTAGGAAAAAGTGGGAGGAGATGTCTGGGTTCCTTTGGGTTTCACCCGCCTGCTCTTGAAGGACCGGGCTCTGAAATAGGTGTGCAGGGATGGGCAGGGATGGCTCTGGCCTGCCACCTCCACGCCCACACTGTCCCCTGCTCTCCCAGGCCTCCAGAGGTCTTCGCTATTTTTCTCACATCTAAGCAACAGCACACTGCCCTGAGTTTCCACCGAGTTCTTCTTTGCACGAGACCTTACTACATGAGTCCTTTGCATAGAGACTTCTTATCTTCCATTTAATAAAATAATAACTACTATGGAAACTTCCGCAAAGTTCCAATGAACTTTGGGAGCTCATCCAATGCTCCCAACCCCCCAGGCAGGGGAGATCATTTATTACCATCACTTTGGCAATCAACTGAGGCAGAAAGATGACCAACACCAGGCGCTGCAGAGTTATCTGTGGCTCCTCCATGACCAGCTGGTTGACCTTGAACAAGTCATCCAACCATGGGAGCCTGAGCTTTCTCATCTACAATCTGGGGATTCTTGCAAGAACCAGACGCAGAACAGACATGCAAAACTTCCCACTGACCGCGCCAGACGAAGCACTCAAAAACAATATTTTCTATTTTTAAATTTTTTCAGGTCCAAGTTTTTAATAGTTATTATTTTTTAGGGCAGTTTTTGGTGCACAAAGTCCAGATTCCCACACCCTGCTCCCCCAGCATGGAGCCCTCCACTGTCACCATCTCCAAACAGAGTAGGACGTTTCTTACAATCCCTGAGCCTGCACTGGCACATGATTCTCACCCACAGTCTGAAGTTTACATCAGGGCTCCCTGCTGGACTTGCCCACTCCCTGGGTTTTGACAAGGGCACAGTGATGTGCATCTGCGTTACACAGCCCTATTGGTTCCACAGTCCTAAAAACTCTCCGTGCTCCACCTATTCATTTCCCCAGACTCCCATTCCATCCCTGCCCCTGGTGACCTCTGATCTTATTACAGTCGCCATAGTTTTGGCTTTTGCAGAATATGTATATATATAGTTGGAATCATACAGAATTTAGCCTTTTCAGGCTAACTTCTTTCACTTAGTAACATGCATTTAAATTTCCTCCCTGTCTTTTCCTGGCTTGATGGCTCATGGGTTTTTTGTTTGTTTGTTTGTTTTTGGTGGTGGGGAGTTACTAGGAATTGAACTCAGGGGTACTCCCCACTGAGCCACCTCCCCAGACCTGTTTTGCATTTTATTTAAATCGTCTCACTGAGTTGCTTAGCACCTTGCTTTTGCTGAGGCTGGCTTTGAACTCGCAATCCTCCTGCCTCAGCCTCCTGAGCTGCTGGGATTACAGGTGTGGGCCACCACCCCTGGCCTGATGACTCCTGTCTTTTTAGCACTGAATAGTATCCTACTATCTGGATGTTCTGCAATTTTTTTATCTGAAGGACATCTTGTTCACTTCTAAGTTTTGACAAATACAAATAAAACTGCTATAAAACTTGGGTGCAGGTTTTTGGGTAGATGTAAATTGTCCATTCCTTTGGTACACACTGAGGATCACAACGGCTGAATTCTATGGTAAGGACTGGAGCAAGACACAAAAGGTCACCTTCAGTGTGTTCTATTACCAGGACAAGTGAACCTGAAGAGACAAAGAGGGTGCCATCAGAAGCCACCCAACCGTCTCCCACGGTGGCTGTGCCATTTTGCATGCCCATCAGCACTGAATGAGACTTTCATTTTGAATAGAGAAGGAAAGTGACCTGCTTCCATTCTCTGTGTGGTTTCCGCCTAACACACTGTCCCCTCAGCCAGCCTGGACAGACCCTCACCCTTGCAAACACTAACACTTACTCAGCATGGCATTTAAGAGCAAGTCCTGTTGCCCGGTGTGCTCAGGCTACCCTTCCTGCCCCCATCCAGCCCTCAAAATCCAGAAGCTCAAAATGCTCCTGCCCAGTGCCCTGACCCACACAGGTCCAGGTGTCCAGGCTTCCCTGCACCCAGAGAAGAACCAGGGATCTGTGCAAGGTCCTTCTCCTGTCAGAGCAGACAACCAGGCCCAGAGTGTGAGGAGACCCTGGGACAGCATCCGGGGCTCTGGAGGAAACAATGGTCCCGCTGCCCTCCCCTCTCTCCAGCACCAGGCTTGCTTGCTTGTTTTCGCTCTTTTGTCCTTCTGTTTTGTCATTCTTCCTTCCTTTCTCTCTCTTTCTTTTCCTTTCTTTTGATGTGAAACTCGTGTAGCATAAAATGTTAAAGTGAATAGATGAGTCGCCTTAGTACCTTCACAATGCTATGTAACTATCACCTCTATTTACTCCACAATGTTTGCATCACCCCAAAAGGAACCCCCTTTTCCTATCACATAGTCTCTCCCTTCCCTGCTTCTCCCAAGCCATGGCAACCACCTATCTGCCCTGTGTTTCCCTATTCTAATGATGGAACAGGCTGTCTGTGGCCTTTTGTGTCTGGCTCCAAGAGCTCTTCTTGGACCACACTTTCTATAACTCCCTGAGGGAAAAGGAGAAAGATCAGGGACCCCTTCTGCCTTTGCCCACTTCCCTGACCCTATTCACCTTGTCCTGTGCCCCTGCCCATAGCACATGTGGCCTGGTTCATCCAGGCTATGCCATTTCCTATTCTAATTACCCGCAGCAGAGTGCTTTGAAACTTCATAGATTCATTCAATAAATAGCTCATGGACTGGCAGGGGAGAGACAGACAGGTAAACGGTCATTAAAACTGATAAGGCGATGGAGAGGCAGTTAGCTCAGCCTGGAGGTGCAGATGGTCAGGGAAGATAACAGGCAGGAGCCTGTGGTTGGGTCTGTCTTGTCCACACTGTCACCTCCACACTTAGCACAATTTCTAAGATCTAGAAGAGAAATGGATGAACAAGCAAACTAAGCAATCAGTCAAGCCAGCAACAACCCACCTCTCAGTAAGAGCTGAAGGAGAGTGAGCTGCCTATAGTGGAAAAAGGGAGTTGCAAGCAAGAAGTCCAGCCCTGTAATAGACTGACAGGTGTTTTAATCTGAAGGTAGGAGAGGGGGTGACAGGTTGGAAGAGATGGGGTGTGATCATGCAGGTCCTGGAAACTTCAAAAAGGAGCTGGGCTTTAACCAGAGTATGAAAAGGAACCACTAAAGGTTTTAAAGCACATTTGCATTTTAGAAACTCCTCTTCCTAATCCATGTTAGAGACAGAGATGACCTAATAAGGGTTCAGGAAGTCAGCACGGACTTTGCTCTTGCCTTCCTGCACTGATGCTCCAATGGGGAACAGAGGGACTTAACATCTCACTTAAAATCATAAATTCAATAGGCAGGGCTCAGTGGTCCATGCCTGTAATCCCTGAGGCTCAGGAGGCTGAGGCAAGAGGATCATGAGTTGAAAACCAGCTTCAGCTGTTTAGCAAGGTCTAAGAAAGTCCATGAGATCCTGTATCTAAATTTTTAAAACAATTACATGTATATATAAAGGGCTGGGGATGTGGCTCAGTGGTAAAGTTGGTAAGGCTTCCCTGGGTTCAATTCCTGGTACCAAATAATAATAATAGTAATAATAATATTATTATTATCATGAATTCTTTTTTTAAAATCATGAATTCCATCATTATAGGGCTGCCTGATGCTCTGACAGATGTCATGGGTCCTCCCCAAGACAGTGACTGAGTTTTACATGGAAACCTGGAAGTGAAAAGGAGTTGGTTGATTAGAGAGGGAAAGAGCTTTCCAGACTACACTACAGCTTTTCAGATCCTGAGCAAAATGTGTTGAAGGAACTGAGAAAGTCCAGTGTGGTCGTGGTGACAAGCACAGGGCTGGAGTCCGATCAGATGAGGTGGGGTGACAGGCAGGGATCAGGCCTGGAAGGACCCTCTTACACATTTCGGACTTACCCTAAGCAAAATAGGAAGTCCTCATATGTGTAAACAGGATCCTGTTTTGAAAAATAGAACTAATTGTATTTCTCTTTTGCATTTCTATACATGTGACCTTCCTGATCTGCTCACATATCTGCTTGTCTGGGGAATGGAATCAGGATTATCAAAGAAGAAAAAAAGCAGAGAAAGAGGTAGTACTTAGTTTCTGACTTCCCAAAATGAGATTTTCTAGCCAGACAATAGTCTTGAAAGAAAAAGAAGGTTCTGGCTGTATTTAACCTCCTCTTCAAGATATCATGAAGCAGGTCCTGGTGGTGGAGATTTACATAGAGAAGAAAAGAGAGAAAAACAACCCTGATTCTTAGTCAAGAGGATGGTGGAGAGGAGGCCAAAGAGGAAGTCAGATATGCGGCCTCATCTTCCAGTTAAGTCCCAGGGAGCAGTTAGATGAGGGAGGGGAGGGGGCCCTTTTGGGACCTGGGAGGAGATGTCCTCCAATGTCTACCCAGAGGGCATCACATCAAAGCAAACTTGGTAACTCTTTGTCACTAAGCACAGAGAGGGTTTGAAATTAACCTTCTCAAGCCACCTTGGGTTCCCATGTGGTTTAAAATGACGTCTACATCAGATCTTCAGCAGTGGTTTTGCCTAAGAAACTGACTAGAAGCAGACTGGTTGAAAGCCTGCCAAGCTTTTAAAGACAATACATTGGGGGCAAAAATGACTGTGTCCTGTCACAGTCTTAAGAGTTAAATCCTCAAACAGCCTCTGGGTCCCCAATCTGCAGCAATAGGAGGTAGACACTCTAAAGTCTCCAGGGAAACCTAGTAGTCAGTGCCAATTTCAAGGGTGGCCCATGGGGAAGAGTGGGCCAGGAAGAACCTCCCAGAAGGAAAAGCCTAGGGACACAGACAGTGAACAAGGGAATTTTTCTCTGGGAGCAAAACGGGGGCTGCCCTGGAGCTCTGGCTCTGGACTTTGATATAAAAGAACAAAACCTGGCATGTTCAAGGTTCTGTTATACAGGCTCTAGGTCGCAGGCCAATGGACCTAACCCTAACTGATGTCCCTCTACAACAGGCTTTGGGCAAGAGGCTTCCATTGACAGTTTGGGCAGCAGCAGGAATCGGACTGTGAATCCTCATAACGGGTTTGATGTCTTGGCTACACAGCAGGGACTGGAGATGGCTGTGCTGTCTAGACGAAGGACGGCAGGGACTGTGCTGGGATCTTGGCAGAGGGCTGGACAGAGCATCCCCTGGCAACAGACAGGACGTGGTGGCAGGATGCCTCGCTGTGGGGCTTGAGGAAGAGTTGCTAGAAGAGAGGAGTCGAAGACAATGGCGTTTCACGGGAGGAGCGGTTGGCGGTGCCCTGGTCAGGGGCAATGGAGGCTGACATGAGGCTGCAGAATTTCATTGCAGGCAAGTGCAGAGTCCAGGCAGTGGGGGTGGAAGCCAGACTTCAGTGGGTTGAGAGAAGGGTGGGAGGTGAGGAAGTGGATACCAAGGGTGGAGATCACTCTTCCAGGACTCCGCAGGGAAGCCGAAATGGGAGGTGGGTCAAGAGAGGGCTTCTGCCATTTTTAGGATGAGTGTGATTCAATCCTGGCCCTGCAGAGGTAGAGACCAAGAAGAAGACAAGAAGAGGAGGGAACTGGTCGAAGAGGATCCCTGAGAGGAAGGAAGGAAGATGGTGGGTCCCAGAGCTGGGTGGGGACTCGGGGAGCAGGGGGGACCCTTCTCTGTTAAAGCAGAAGCAGTGGAGGCGGGAGAGAAGCCAGTAGGTTTGTCGACTGAGTGATAAGAAATTGAGGAGATCCCCTGTGATGGT
Source organism: Glaucomys volans (assembly GCA_020662805.1). Lineage (NCBI taxonomy): Eukaryota > Metazoa > Chordata > Mammalia > Rodentia > Sciuridae > Glaucomys > Glaucomys volans. Next base: position 143,290 of record JAJEJO010000117.1, read on the forward strand.
GTCCGTTTTCTGTGAAGTGGGAGGTGACATCATCTGTGGAAAGTGTGGGGGGACAGTCTGAGAAGAGAGGAGGCCGTTGGAGTGTCCCCTCTGCAGAACAAGAGAGAGACCTGGTCAGGAAAGCACCAGGACCTGAGGCCGAGGTCTTGGGAACATGAATTGATGGTGGCACGAGGTTACCCAGTTGGGTGATTTTCCCCAGAAGGAATTTCTAATTCAGGCCTGCAGTCCTGCAAATCCCCCAGCTCCTTCAAATTAACAGGCCTAAAACTCAACGTGGGGCCTGGGCCTCCCAGCCCCTCTCTCCTCTCGCCTCCCAGTTTCTGTTTCTGAAACCAGATGTCTAGAACTCAGCCTTCCCAGCAAGACCTCCTGGCCATCCTAACTGAGTGGACTGAGTGATGAGGGCTCTCTTCAGGCTGTAGGCAGGGTCTCCCCTGGACTTCACTGCTGCTCCCCGACTGTCTCTTCCCCTCCCCACCTGTCCCATGCACCTGCCACATGGTTCTGTCTAGAGCATGACTGCACCTATGTCAACCCCTACTCAGCTGCATCCTCCGCAGCTTCCGATGCCTAGAAGTAAGTCTGTCATTTCTACTTACATTTGGGGTCTATTTAAATGTCACTGTGGAAAGCCCCTCCTAAGCCACCCCCCACCGAGATTAGAGAAATTCACAGTGGTACCTGCCCCCGTGACACCATATACATCTTCTCAGTGAACTTGTAATTACTTATCCTCCCCCCATGAGTTGATGGCTGGGGTGGTGGCACCAGGGCTTCCTTACCTCCTCTGCCTCCCTGGTAGCAAGGACATGCCTGACACAAATAGGCACTCAGTACACAGAGAGAGTCTAGCCTGTCATTCAAGGTCTTCAAGACTGCTGCCTTAATCTCCATCATTCCCCAAAGCAGTGCATGCTCAGGACATTTGGATCTCCTCCCTGACTCCCCCAGTCACCCCACGCCTCCCCCAGCCCATGTCTTTGCTCAGATCATTCCCACCATCAGGCACACTGGCTCTCCACTCCATCTGATCTGTGGTCATCCCACTAGCCTCCCAGGCTCCAACTCCAGGTGCTTTCCTTCAAGAACCTTCTCTGAAATGCTTCCACCTGCCAGAGGCCAAAATGTCTTGTGTTCCCTATCTCCGAAGATCAGAATGGAAACCCTGATCAGACAGCAACTTCCTCAAGAGCACCTTCTAGTTTGTAGTTCATTTCTATTTACAAAGAAAGCATTTGCCTGTGAAGCAAAGAGACACCTTACAGCACACTTGTACAAAGAGTGTCTTATCCAACTATGTCCTCAAGAGTACCTTGTGTGATGCACTTAGTAGGGACCAAGAATATTTTTTAATGAGTGAGGGATTTTCTCCCTTAGACCTGTGAGAATAGGAAGGACAATCTCCATGGACGCACTAATTTTTAAAAATGTGGTTCTCTTACATTTACAATATGAAAATGTGTATTTTCATTAGTGAACCAAGTCTGTCCTCTCAGGTTTAGTCTTTCTTTATTTGAGAAATGAATGCATGCCTCATGAACGGAATCGAGGGAGCGATTGCACTTGCGTGTACCAGACACGCCACTGCGTAAGAGAAAAGGAATTTCTCCCGGAGCCGATATTTCCTGACACGCTCAGTAACATCTGTCTCTTGGGCTCCTGGAGGAGACCGTGTCTGTGGAGGCAGGAAAAGTTAGGAGACTGAAATAAGGAGGGAACTGCACTGCTAATAGCAATTAGTTTATTTTCCATGCTAATGTTTCATGATTTCTTCTTGTTGTTGTTAGAAAGTAGAATCATTGAGATTCTCCAAAAATACTACCCCAATTTAAATGCATAGCAGACGGATGGTTGCCAAGGATTAGGGAAAGGGATCACAGGGCACATACTTAATGGTACAAGGTTTCTTTTCATGGTGATGAACGTGTTTGGGACTGACAGTGGTGGCGGCACAGTGCTATGAAGGGACTGAATGATGATGTGGACTTGCTTGTTTTTAAATGACTTGTTTTATGTTGAATTGAACCTCATTTTTAAAAATACACATCACTTAAATAATTCCAAATTGTGTTCTAAAAGACTAGGCAGTGCTGTATTCCAGAAGAGGTACCAGATCTAAATTCCCACCCTGGCCTGCTCTTGGCCTGTGGGGAAGGAGTGGGGTCCCTCTGCACCTTCAGGGCCATGTCCTCAGCATCCTCAGAGCCACTCACCTGAACACCACGACAAACCACCATCGCTGCGCATCTGTATTTTTGTTGGTTCCCTGTCTTGGCTTACGTAAGTACTAGTTAAGGTGTTTAGATTGATTGAGGACCTTCAAGCTCAGAGGTGGAGCCTGAAGCAGTTTTTTTCTTCAAGTGAGTGGAATTTTCCAGAGAGGACAACTCGCAGACAGCACAGGCTTCCCAGTGGCGTCTGTCCTCTGGGGGCCTCATGGAGAAGAAGGAGGAGGATCCTGCCCAGCAGGCAGAGTGCTGTAGAGTTTCTGTCTACTCCAGACAGGCCTGATCGTAAAGAAGGCCGAGAGGACTAGTCCCAACAGCTCACAGCTTCTCAGGAAGCCGTTCTTTTGCCGTCTCCTCAGGAAGGATCAGAACCTCTGTCCTCCAGGGAATGCCCCAGCTCAGGTGCACATCCCAGAGGCCACTGGCCCTCCTCCACACTGTGGCCATCCACATAGGGCCTGGTGGGGCTCTGTGGCCAGTGGGGTTGGGCTGCCCATGGACAGCTGTCCCATCCATCCTTTAAACACAGGGCCAAAGGAAAATCACACCCTTCATTGCACATGGCATGGAGTCTCAGGCCCAATGGCAGTACCGTGATCGAGTTGCATCAGTCACCTTCATAACTAAGGTCTGTGGGTCATGCAGACTGGTTTCCTCTTGATTTGAGCATCCAGACCTTGTCATATGCCTCCACCTAAATGGCCTTGCTCACGTATTGGAAAAATCTCAACTCCAGAAGAAATTCCTTTTCTGTCACACAGTGGTGGATTTAATGAACAAAGAAAGTCTGGGGACAGAGTTGTGTTCACTTAGGGAGTTTTAGTACCAGAAAAAGGGAATTATCACAGGAATCCCCCACCAAGATGTCTTTACTGAAGAAAAGGGCCCTGCTCTTTTTTTTTTTTTTTTTTTTTTTTGGTACTAGGGGTTGAACCCAGGGGCACTTAACCTCTGAGCCACATTTTTTTGTGAGACAGGGTCTCACTTAGTTGCATTTTGTTTTGAGACAGGGTTTTAGACTCAGTTGCTTAGGGCCTAAGTTGCTGAAGCTGGTATTAAACTTGCAGTCCTCCTGCCTCAGCCTCCCAAGTCACTGAGGTTACAGATATGCACCACTGTGTCTATATTCTGCTTAACCTTTGAAAGTCCACATTTATTAGAAATGGACTCAAGAGTTTACCATTAACCCAGGTCACAGCACTGGTTTGAACCAATTCAGCCTAGAGTTACAGGTGACTGAAAAATTTCCCCAGTAGAACTTCTGAGGCCTGAGAACCCAGTGGAGGTCTCCCCTTTTTATTTTTATTTTTTCCATAGAAGATTGATGAAGCTGAGTGTGATGCACACCTATAATCACAGTGACTCAGGAGGTTGAGGCAGGAGGATCGTGTGTTCAAAGACAGCCTGAGCAAAAGAGAGGTGCTAAGCAACTCAGTGAGACCCTGTCTCTAAATAAAATGCAAAATAGGGCTGGGGGTGTGGCTCAGTGGTCAAGAGCTACTGAGTTCAATCTCTGGTACCAAAAAAAAAAGAGGATCAACTGACCAGATGTTCTTAAGGCATTTGCAGCTGCATAAAGAAGCTTAGATTCCATTTATTAAGGGCCTGGCAATCATCAGCTGCTCTAATTGCCGTATGGGTGAAGAGCTGCAAATTCAAGCAAGCAAAGTAGATTCCGAGGCATTACCGGAAGATGAAAAATGTATGGAAGAGTCTCCATGTGAGAGACAGGCACAGAAATGTGAGCAGGAGCCTCTCTGAGGACAGCGCCACCACCGCAGCCTGGAGAAGCAGATGTGAACACTCTGAGCATCTGCCTCCTTGACATTTGCCCCAAGAAAACACATTGGTTGCTCAGGAAATTACAGGTACTACTGAAACCCCCTGGACTGTGTGTTCCCTTGTCCATCCAGGCAGAAGAGGTCACAGTGAGGCTTGGTACTGAAACTTCTGAGCAGTCCTGTCCCCTGCGCTACTGGAAAGAGAATGGAGGGAATATGGTTATCCCTCTTAAGTGGGTACTCTTATAATACTATCATTAACTCTTCCTTTAAAGATGAGGAAACTGAGGTTCAGAGAGGTTCAATGGCTTTCTCCAAATCTCAACAGGCAATAAGTAGTGGGGACCGGCCTAGGTTTCAGGGACCTTCTGGCTCTCAGTCTTCCACTGAGCTTGTCCAAGGCACACTGGAGCAAGTGTGTACTTTCTAGGGCTAATTCTCAGCTCTGGGCATTAAGTGATGACAGTTTTGCCTCCCTCCCATTTACACCGTGAGGAAAGAGCACCCCAGAACAGATATCACTCAGTCACTCCAGGTTTCCTGGTGCACAGGACAGTGGGGCCTGGGCTGACACTTCTGAGTGTTCTGCACCTAACAACCTGTGACTTTTCAAAAACCAAGTCCAGAGCTGCACGATACCACATATTTGCACGCTTCAGTTATTTTCAGTCTTTCCTGCACTTGATCCCATCTGACCACCATGACACCTTTGGCATGCATTTAATTGGTTCTTTGAAGATTTCTGGGTTTCCAGAGTCAACCTGTTCAAACAAAATACCCTGCAACTTTTATTGGCTCACACTTTGGCAGTAGTTGGCAGCTGGCTGAGAATGGGGCCCCAAGCAGTGGGAAACAGGATGGGTGGAGGGTGAGTGAGGGTCAAAAGGGGGAAGAATGAGAAGAGGCAGTGGGGAGCTCTAATGCCCTCTCAGCAGCCCACCCACCTCTCAGGTTTGCAAAAAGAAGTTCAAGGTGAGCCCCATTCCCAGCAGAGAGACCACCATCACCTGCCAGGGCTGGAGCTAGAGAGGAACAGAAGAAAAACAGAAGCCACAGGAAGAGATGGAGAAAAGATGGAATAAACCAACCATCAGAGGCTCTTCAGTCTTAATTCATTTTATTCTACAAAATGCTACTCAACGGAAAGTGGAAAAGCTAACAACAACAAAAAATAACCGCGAGGGAAAAGAAGTTTTAATATGTTCTTTCTTCCATAGCAGCAAGCTTTTTCTAACAAGCTTTCTTTAGTGCAAATACTGTAGGCTTGTGTTACATACAGTAAAACAACAGGACAAAATAACAACACAACAAACACCACCAGAGATGCTTCAGAGCACAGATACTCCTCAATTTTCAAAACTATACAAAGATTTTTGAGTTCAGGGTCCTGCCTAGAGAGGTCAATTTAAGAGATCCTCCAATGGGACCATTTCACCATTACTTAAAAACAGAAAAAGGTATCCAGAAGGGCATTAAATTCCCCCATAAAGCGACAGAAACCTTGTACGACTTGTTTGCCTCCAGGGTCTAGTAGCAGACTTCACTCCACCTCATTGACAATCTCAAATACAGATGCACAGAGTTCATGAGTTTCCACTAAAACCAAAATACTATATATACATCTCCCACTGCAAAAAAGACACCCTGATACCTAGTCTTTATACAAAGTCGAATATTTTTCTTCCTCAAAATCAAGTAACCACAAAGTAAAATAAATGGAATAAGATTTTAATAGTACAGAGAAAGTAATCTTGAGGATCAGGGCAGGATCTATCGTTGTGTTCTCCTACAATGTAGATTTCTTGGCAGCCACTGTCCCCAGAGGAATGACAATCCAGCTTTAAAAACAGAACCTTTCTATACAGTTTATACAGCACAAATCACAAATCACTTTAGAAACAAAGAAGCATCGTTATCCTAAGGTTTTTTTTTTTTTAAAAAAAGGAAGCCAGAGAGAGGAACCGAGTATTTTAATGCTATCCGTTTCTATTCAGGCTTAGTATAACACAAAGAAGATGTAAACATTTAAAATAAATAATAAAATAAATGTCAATTTCTTCTCCCCTCCCTTTCCATACCCCCACCCCTGTCAAAATTTGACTCAGCCCCTCCGGAACATGTCGTCAGCTTTGGAAAATTAAAACCCTTTGTTGATGCATGGGCAAAACACTAGAAGCACGAGAAGATGCCAAATTAGTAGTGGGATGATTGGGTTTCTTTCTAAAGAGCTGCAGGAGGGTGCAGGCATGCCCTGAAGTGTGCACGCACTCACACGCACACTCCACAACCTATCAATAAATAGTGAGATGCTGGCTTTTAAGATGAATGCCAAGAATCAATAAGCAGAATGCGGCAAGACCCCTTGATCTAAGTTTCCAAAAGGAAGTTATGCCCAGCACATGCCCTACTGGTCCACAACTCTGCAAGGACTCGCGTTAGCCCTGCAGACATCTGAGGAGTGCAGAAGAACACAGGCCCCGAGAGGGAGGGTCTGGAGTGGGGAGGATGCTGGGGGGATGGGCCCATAAGAACAAACAGCAGACTGAAGGCAATGTGACTCAGTCTTTGAGACCTTCTCACCTCCGAGTATTTCTTTTTAGGCATCATTTGGGGGCCCTCTATATGGGATGCCCCATTCCAAAGAGGATAAACAGAAAAGTGCCCAACAGTGCCTGGCACACAGTAGGTGTTTATTCTTTCTGTCCTGAAAGGGGCCTGCAGGTGTCGGATCAGGGAAGGAAGTTACATGGCGAGATTGCAAGGAGCACTGTAGGTGGGGAGAGAAATCCCCCCAGCGCTCCAGAGTTGGTCTCCTCCTTACACTGGAGTCCAATGGGAGAAGAGGGAGATTCCTCTCCCCACAGCCAGAGAGAGAAGCAGCAGCCCTGATGGCTCTTGACTCTGAGATGCTTATGCGACTGTCCTCAGCGGGCACACCTGGCCTCCCACACAGCAATGTTCCACTCATTCTGAAAAACCTCCCCAGGGAATTCTCGGCTTGGCGTTGGCTCCAGCAATTTCCTAAGCTTCACCTGGGATCTGCTCTTTCCTGTCAGCAACTGTCCCCATTGACCCAACCAGGGACAGCACCATTCCCAGAAAGGCCAGCCAGGCAGCCACAAGGACTGTGTTTCACACTGGCATGTTTCCCATGCCATCTCAGTCACCAGCAGACCCACCGGAGTCCTCCCCAGCTTCCTCATGGCTGGGGACAAGAGGAGGCACAGCAGTTCTCTCCCAAGCACAAAGGCATCCCCACTGCCGCTGTCCCCTTAGTTGGAGTCATGGAGGAGGGAGCAGAGGCTGGGTGCCCAGAGCAAGCGTTCCTGTAAGTGTGTGGCAGGTAGGAATGACCCTGGAGAGCAAGCCGGAAGGCAGCAACTGAGGGCATGCTCGTGGCTCAGGAGGGAATGTTCAACCTTCCCCAAGAGGTGAAGGTTACACCTCAGAGGTCTTTGAAGTCCCCAGGGCCGTGCCTTCTGTGGGTTCCAGTGCCAGCATAGCTTGAAATATGAACAGAAGCCAAACTCGGGCTCAGGAATGTCCAGATTGGCCCCAAGTCACAGACCATGACCTATGTTGGGATCTGGGGCGTAAAGGGGCTTTTAGAAATAAAAGACAGGAAGCAGCTTCATTTAAGAAATATCTAAATGCACAAAGAAACAAATAGCTACCACTTGGCCACAAAAACCACTGGAGATGATGGAGCCTTTCCGAGCTGAGAGCACCCAGTGTCCTCTGCCACCGCCTGCATCCCTGGCTGACTTCTGCTTCTGGGATGAATTAATCTGAGGCCAGGATCCCAGTTGCCCTTTCTTCTCAGAAGCACCCTTCCCAGGACCCTGGGAAACCCAGAGGGCAGTGTCACAGTGGGGGAACATGGGGAAGAACATGCTTAAAGTATTTAGAACAAAATCCTTTCTTTTCATCCCCTCTCTCTACGTGGCTGACCCTGCACACGTGCCTCTGGTCCTGCTGGCTGGGTATTTCCAGCAGGTCTCTTCCATCCTGCATGTCTAGTAGAATTAAATAATGACCAGCACGTGTGACCTCAGGTGTAAAAGGAGCAGGTCTGTGAAGCTGTTCCTGCTCTCTCCAGAGGCAGACTCAGAAATGGAACTGCCCCTGGGTTTAGGGAGCATTGATAGCATTTTGATGGGTGGACACTGATCTCTGGAGCTGAGTCACCAACAGTGGGACTCCCTCAGAGCAACATCCCCACAGAGGCCAGTTCTGACCAGAAGCTGCTTCGCAGGGACATGTGTCAACATGCTCTAGGGAGAAAAGGCTGAGAGGGGTGGAGGCTGGGGCCCGTGGGAAGGGGCAGCTCTCCTGCGATGGGAAGCAATGCATCCTAGCTCCGATTTCAGCAGCTGGAAAGATTCAACAATCAGGAATAGCGCATGAGCCCCAAGCCCCAGCAAAAGCTCGTGGGCCAGCTGCTCACAGCTTGTCAACCGGGCCAGAAGAGTACCCTGGAATGGGGCAGGGGGAGCATGAAAGCCAAAGCACTAGAGCCATCAGGTGGCAGCTGACACAGAGGGCAGACAGGGCCTGGCTTCACTGAGAAGTGCAGGGCATGGCAGGGAAGGTTGGGCACTGGGGCAGTGGCGGCGGTTGCCGCTGCTGCAGACAGCACCCCCAGGGACAGCCTTCCTCCTTCCTGCCTGGCACTTCCATCCTTTGAGGCTGGGAGAGGAGCCTCCCTGGGGAGGGTCCAGGCCCACGCTCATTAAATCTCCATGGGTGGCGTCACCCTGAGAGCCAGGGAAGGGCGGAGCCCGGCAGGGCCTTGGAGTGATATATGGTTCCTGGGAGGGACGCCTCCCTGGTCTGGAGAGAAGGGTCCAGGGGCAGAAGGCGAGGCAGTAATTACAGGAGACACCCTGCTCAAGACACCAGGTGAGGGGAAGCTGGCTAGGACACCCACGTGGCTTTGTTGGCACTACTCCTGGCCTGCTAATTAGGCATTTGGCAAACCCCACCTGTGCCCCGGCTGTCTCACACCCTGTCTTCTGGCCAGGTCAACCGTCCAAAAGCCATCTCCGAGGGTGGACACGAAGGGTCCTTCAAGACTCCCAGTGATGGTGGCCCCTGTTCGAGGGCTTGGGGAGCCCTGCTGGAGCTCTGGAGACGGCGGTGCACTGGGGAGTGTCAGGGGAGGGAAGGTTCTGTATTGCACTTGGTCCCCTTCTGGACAAGTCAGCCCCAGTGGAAGAGTCACCTGCTGCCACATCTCCAGAAATGAAGAGCTTTAATATCCAGACCACCCGGATGAAATGTCATGGCAAATTTGATAAAAACCAAGAGGGAGTGAGACTGACACTGTGGGAGGGAAGGGGCCAGTCAAGGGAAGGTGACACCAAAAGGCACTGAGCATGCTTGGTGGGGTGGGGAAGGACACCATCACTCCAGAGACAACAGCATGACAAGGGGGCAGAACCGTCCGGGAAGCGCCAGGCTCTTCAGAGGCCAGAGAGAGGTCTGAGTCCGCCCAACCAAGTTCTCCATGGCTTTTCAAGGAGAATTCTTCGCAAGATGAGCAGGGGAGGAGTTCTGTGACTTGCAAGGATCAACCCAAGTCTTCCAATGCCTCATGGCCATGTCCCACCAGGGTCCCCCAGGGCCCAGAAGCTCCCTGGCAGGGCTCCCTCTGGCCCTCAGAGCTCTGGAGCTCTTAAAGGTGCTGGTCCCTGGGAGGAGGCAGTGCCGAGGACCCCTCCAGAGCTGGGGAGGACAGCGCGGGGTTACAGAGCCAGCAGAGTGGGGGAGTTCAAGGAGTCTGATGACTGGTCCCCACTGCTACTGCTTCTGCGGTGAGCCTTGGAGCAGGACTCAGAGGGTGACGCGGGCGACTCCTGCTCCAGGACGCTGGGGTAGGTGAAGACGAGGTTTGAGGTGCCTGGAGTGATGGCTGGCGTGGAGGTCACCACGATGGGGGTGTGCAGGGGCTCCTCCCCATAGAAGCCCCCGGCAATGCTGATGGGTTTGATGACGGAGCGCTGGGCCTTGTCCAGCCCTGCTGATGAGGATGAGGGGCTGTCCTCTTCCAAGGGCTCCTGTTTCACCACCACTGCACCCACCGCACTGCCCCCAGTGCGCATGGAGGGCATCCCGGGAGCTGGAGGCGATCGGCGCTCCTCAGGGCTGATCTTGCACACAGGGCCGTGGGCCACCAGCATGAACTCCAGCTTCTCCTTTTCCTTCTGCAGCTCAGCGATCTCCTTCTGCAGGCCTGACTTCTCCTCCTCCAGCTCCTCTGTCTCCTGCAAGGGGGAATACGGGGGTGTGAGGGACCACAACCTGCCAGAGACCCACTAGGGGACAGTTCCAAGCCAGCTATGAAAGGGAGAACCAGCAATGTCCTCAGATCACCAAATGTATGAGAGCAGTCAGTCCACACACCTGGCCCCAGCCGTTACTGTTCTGAGTCACAGGGTGGCTCATGATTTCTTTTATTTCCAGAGAAGGAAATTAAATAGCAATTGCAGCTGCCATGATTGAACACTTACATGATACCAGACACTGTATTAAGCATTTCATAGATTATTTCATTCACTTCTCCACAAGTTTTTGAAAGCAGATGTTATCATCAACCCATTTTGCAGATAAGGAAACTGAGGTTTGGAGAAGTTTAGGAACATGCCCAAAGTGATAGAGCTAACAGTTGGGTAGCTCAGATCTGAATCCCAATGCATCTCACTTGGGCTGCATCTACTACATTCTACTGCCTTGGTGCCAGGACCGTCCCTGGGTCCCCACAAGGGGTAAGAAAGATTTGCATGGAGAAAGGAGTACAGGATGCAGCCCCACCCCTCTGGCTTCTCCTCCTCCGCTTCATGCTCGCCCACCTGTGGATGCAGAGAAACTGAACCTGAAGCGCCCAAGAGTGGAGCCTGTCTTCTCAGCAGCAGGACAGTGCCTGGCTTGTGTTAAGTGCTCAGGCAATCCATGCGGGTCTCCCCTTTGTTGCCCCAGTTTCTGAAGCCTCTGTCTCAGGACAGCAGAACCTCAGAGAACACTCAGGTCAGTCACATGCTCAATGGAAGAGTCACCTGAGGCCTGTACAAGCCTGGGAGGACACCAAGACCACCCCCAAGGCCTTTTGTGTGACAGCCCCTTCTTACACACAAAGCCAGAGAAGCAGAAGTGAGCAAATGCACGTGGAGGGGCAGCTGTGGGAGGGGAAAGGTGTGTGTCACCAGCCTCGTCCCCACTGCATCCCTAACACCAATTCCCATTCATGAGCAAGGAGATGTGAGCAAAAGCTTCATTAGGCAGAGTACAGCTTATTCCGTAGTGAAAAAAAGTTTCCATCTGTCTCAAGGGTCTGACGAACGTCATGAGCTTATGAGAGGCTTCCTGTGGAGGATGTGGCTCAGGGGCCTGTGCAGCTGGGTCAGGGGTGGGGGAGGCGGGGGAGCAGGTGTGAGGTTTCTGGGAGGAGCGGAGGGCCTATTCTGGGGCGGTGGTAAGGAACGCCTCAGGTAGACACATGGGGCATGGCTCCTGAAGTGTCGGCCAGAAAAAGGCTAGTGATGGGGAGGGCTCTGCTCAAGGAGTCTCCCAGGATGGGTGGATCACTCGCGGGTCCACCTTCTCTGGGGAGAGAACTCCCCCATCCTCCCTGGGACATTGCTGCAGGTACCACAGAATTCACACAGCACAGTCGATGCCCAAGAACAAAGGCTGCAGGACGGCCAAGGGAGGCTTCAGCAGGCCGATGGCACCCAGGAGGACAAAAGAAACCGATGGGACGTTTGCAAAGCGGCATCCTGGCTGGTCACTGTGAGGACCACTGACAGTCTCGCTCATCTCCTCCCTTTGCAAACATTCCGCCCAGGAGAGTCAGCCCCGGCTTTGGGCTTCCTCCACGTGGCACCAGGCCCTTGCTGTGGGACCAGACTCGAAGGAATTACGTGACGTTAGTCAGGTCAGTCTTACAAGAGGGAGGGGTGGGGCCGTGGGCCCCCAAGGCCTGGGCAATTAGGGAGCATGGGAGAGTGACTCACAAGGGCAGACTCAGGTGCCAAGGCCAGGGCTCCAGGCTTGTGGTAGAGGCGGGAAAGCCTCTTGTCCATGAGGGATATGAGAAAACCCCAAGAAAGTGCAATTCAGCTGGCATGTGACCTATCTCCATCAGAATCCCCCCCAAACACTGACTCAGCTCAAACCACAGTGCCTGCGCCAGGCCTGGCCAGCCTGCGGGCAGTAGGCCTGGGAGTGCCTGGAACCTTGGGAAGTGGCCCTGGAGGGGCAGGTCTGGATCTGCCCGGGCTCCTGTGGACTAGCAATACCAACATCCCTGCCACCCCTCGCCCAGGAAGTCTGAGAGCAGAGAGCGCTGAGACGGGGAGTGACAAAGGAGGTGGCCCAGGAAGGTTGTCAGTTCTCCCCAGGCCCAGGCAGGTGGAGAAGGCCCATTTCTACTCTCTCACTTTTTCATTCAGCTTCATGTTGACCCATGTGCCCAAAGGAAGGACTGTCCCATCTCCACCCACTGTCCCAGGACACTTGAGAGCAAGGGGAGGACTGGGAAGCTGGAGCCCCAGGCCCTCACTCAGCCACCCAAAGTCCCCCGCAAACTGCTCACCGCCTGCAGCTTCTCCGTCAGCTCCCGGCGGCGGTTCCGGCACTTGGCAGCAGCCAGTTTGTTCCTTTCCCTCCGGATCCGACGCTTCTCCTCCTCTTCAGGAGACAGCTAGAGGCCAAAGACCGACTCATGATCAGAATGGGGTGAGTAGTGCACAGCATTTTATGAAACTGTATTCTCAGGAAAGCAGGCAGCCCTTCTGGGCCTGGGAGGGGAGGAAGCAAGGCCAGAGGAGTGTGGCTGGCTACAGGGCCACCTGCAGGGCACCTGTTGCTGAATCTGCCCAGGAAAGTCACCTCTGGTGTTTAGAGGGAGAGCAGGGCGACAATGGGTTTGGGACTCATTGCCCCTGCACGATGGCCACATTGTCATGTCAGCTGATTCGAGCACAGCCCAGGCCAAGAGGAGCCCCTACGGCCAGCCAGGCCCAGCCCCACCCACTCAGGCAGCTTCTTCCAAACCCGGGCTAATTACTGCTCCCCATTACTCTTGCCTGCTCTGCAAGCTCATTATCCCCATTTGGCTAAGTAGCTGGGCCCAGAGTCCCCACACAGGCAAGAACCACCCAGGAGGAAACTGCTGTTGCCCGTGGGAGGACCCAGGTACCACTCCACTCCTGCCTCCAGCTGCCAACCCCAGAGCACCAGCTGCTCACAGTCAGCCTTCCCAGGAAGCCTGGTACAGCACTGGATGGAAAGTTCTTTCAGTCCTGCTGCCCACCCTTTCCGCCATTTGACAAACCAGCACCTTCTATGTGCCAGACAGTTCTAGGAGCTTGGGACTTCTCGGTGAACCAAAAGATCTTCCTGCAAAGAACTCAACACCAGCTCTTTGCCATGCGGATGGTTAGAAGCTCAGCACTCACACTGGAGGACAAGAACCCTGCTCTGCTCGGCAGGATGGAGCCCTTCAAAGCCATGACCTCTTCCCCCTCTCAGGAAGGGGGACCAAGGAGATGGCTGGAGACCAAGGAAATGGCTGTGGGCCAAAGCAGAAGAAGCAAGGCAAAGGAAAGAACTTTCCATTCCCATATAGGTGTCAGACATTGGTGCACACCTACTATGCATCCAGTGCTATACTGGGGGCTTAGAAGATTCCAAGGGGAATAAGATCTGGGTCCTGCTCTCAAGAGACATGAGAAAAAGCTGAAGGCACTCTTAGGAAAAGAGAGAGAAGCTTCCTCATGGAGAAATGCCTCAAATGGTGTCACCCCCCAAAGGAAAAGAGCCACTGTCCTGGCTGGTCCCAGATCAGGCAAGCTAGAAGTCTATTGCTATGATGTCCTACACAGCAAATCATGGCAATGCATCCGTGAGGACAATCCCATGCCATCTACCCAGAGATGACCCCTGGCCTGGCTGGATCACAAGTCCACTTGGCCAAGGCCCCAAACACTGACTACCCTTAAAACTGCCACCAACAGTGTTGGTTACACAGATAGCCAAGGGCCTGGATTTAGGGTTTCCCACCAAAAGAGCCACCAGGGTTCCCCTGAAGACTCAACATGCTCCCTCCAGAGCCCTTACTAACAAGGAGAAGAAAAGAGGAAGGGCTGGCCTTGGTCTGCTTCAAGTCTTCCTTCCCCCTTGCCAACTTCTGGCCTCAGAAACCTCTCCCCTGTCTGGTGAGGTGTGGGCAATCTGTGGGAGCTGTCGGCATAGGAAGTGCTCAGGGACGGTGAGATCAACATGGTCACAGCTTGAGTGTGTCAGCGCACAGGCCCCACCCACAAGCCACACACACACCCTCTCCTCAGAGGGAGCCTCCAGGGCCAGCCCTGGAGGAGGCTGTGAGGCTCCAGGCTGGCTTCTGGTAGCAGGCCCTCCCCAGGGGGAGGCCAGGAAAGGCAGAAAGAAGCCTGAGAAAGACCCTGGGGCTAGGAACCTAAAAGCCAAGGCTCTAGGGTACCCTGCCCAGGCTTCCCCAAGGCTGGAGTGGGACTATTTCAAGTCCTAATTGAAGGGGGATAAATGCTCCTGGCTCTCTCCCTCCCTCTCAAAAAAGGAAGGAAGTTCTCCAGACAGATTGTCTTAGGGCACGCCTAGGTGGTGTGGTGGGAAAAACACAGGGCGAAGGTTAGAGAGGTGGATTCCAGTCCCTGCTCTGCTACTAACCCATTTTGAGACTGAACAGGGCCCTTCTCCTTTCGAGGCCTCAGTTAGTTTATCTATAAGATGGGTACAGAGAAAAAATTAGAAAAGATGGTCTCCAAAGTGCCTTCTAGATACAAACTTCTAAATTTACTATGAGGTAGGTCCAGCAGAGAATGAAGGGCACTGGGCACATCTTGCTTTGCTGAACCTCTAGTGCACAAGAGCTCCTTACGAGCCTGGCTCTCACTCGGTGTCACTCACATCCGGGGAGAATCTGGATCATCCATGACTCTAAAGCTCTGCACCTTGAACTCCCTGTGGGAAGGATGCATGATCAATGCTGCTGCCATATTTACAACTGCAACTATGGAAAGCAAGAGTGAGGGGGACAGTGGCCTCCTACCCCAGCAGCAGAGGCACATGTAACTATGCGCTCTAGGCACCTATTATTCATATCTCCCATGGGATCCTGAACTGTGGCCCACCATCAACAGGTTCTGATACAGGCCCAGCTTTGTCCTGAGAGGAGCAGGGTTCCTCAGGAAGCTTCTAGCTCCTTGAATTGGTGAGCCCAGTAAATCTAAGTGTCCTGGGGATTACTGGCCCTAGACTCACCATTATCCACTGGGAACCATGTTTAAAGGCCCCTGTACTGGAATATCCTCCCTAGGGATGCCAGAGTGGAACTGGACAGGGGTTGGAATGGTGAGGGGTTCCAATGCTGGGCCAGAAGTATCCCTGGAATACTTCTCCAGATTCATATTTCATTTGAAAAGGGGACTCCACTGCTAATGTGTTTTGCCTCTGCTGGGCTCACAATGGCCTGGTCTTGCAGGAAGAGCACTGCACAGCAAGTCCGGGGAACTGGTTTAGAACCAGTCCAAGATTCCCCTCTCAACTGCCCTGTGAGCACAAGCAAGTAGGTTCAGGCCTTGGTGGGGTCATCTGTGTAGGGGTGATGGGGCTCTCTGAAGGCCTAAGTTCCTTCCTTGGGGTATTACGCATGATTCTGAGTTCTCTTTTGGGAATAAGGGAGTTCCACACTGCCCTAACTCATTATTGATGCAGGTGATGGGCCTTTAGAACATTAGGTAGATGCCTCCTAAAAAGCAGAGGTCCCATATTTTCTGACTTTTCTCTAGTCAAAATAGCTCCCTCTCAAGATCCTTGAGGAAAAAATTAAAAATCTGTCTGGCCTCCCCTGCCCCATCAGTAAAGCAGCTGAACAGACTCCTGAGGCCCCAGAGTCAATGCACATTCCAAGCCCTTGAAATGGGCTCCTGCTTTAAGTCAAAGGCCTGAGCCACTGAAGAGGAAAGAAAGCCATGTGGGCAGTACCAGCACTGAGTGGGGCCCTTTAGGACAGCTGGGTGCCTGGCATGCACCAGACACCGGCAGGGGGCTAAGGGTGAATCCAAAAAGCTCACAGCCAGGGTTCATGGTGTTTGTCCTGTGGCCTTCTGTCAAGGCTCAGGTCATGACAGCTCCCCCAGCTTTGGTTGTATCTATAACAGGCCTTCCCATGTGTGACCTCCCTCAGGCCCCAAGTCCTGGCTGGCAGGCACCATTATTCTCATTTAGCAGCTGAGGAAACAGACTCAGATTCTGAGGGACAGGGATGAGATGACAGGGCCAGACCCATCTCAGGAATCCAACTCTGCCTCTGATGACGAGAGGTATGATGATCCTCATTGCCTAGCTCCCTTGTCTCCTCTGTGCTTCTAGAACTTTCACCTTGCTCTGCACCAGTCTGCAAAAGAACATTCTGTGCTTAGCAGGCACCCAATGCCACCAATGTGGCTCCTTTCTGCTCGCCTGAGTTGTACCTGTTCATCTCTCCTCCTGCGGCCCACGGTGGTGCCAATGGTCTTGATCACGCCAGGTCTTGGGAGGGCCATGTGCCCAGGGACAGAGGCCAGGCCAGGCAGGGGGCTGTAGGGGTGCGAGCGCGGGTAGGGGTTGGACATGGAGGTGATCACTGTAGGCTGCACCATCCACTGCAGGTCCTGGCTGGTGGTGATGGCGTTGATGGTGGGGATGAAGGCACTGCCCGAGCCAGGCATATCTACCCGGAACTTCTGAAATGAGGAGAAAGGTATGGTTGAACCAAGAGACACTGAGCAGAGCAAGCCGGACTGAAGCCAAAACCCCAGACAGCAGGGTCAGTACTTGAAGGGGAAGGTCAGGACCCCAAGAGGGCATTTCTGGACAAGTCCTGGGAAAGTCTCACACATCCATGAATCAGGATGATCTTAACTATTCCTGGGGTCTCACACGGAATCTGTGGACTGGGGTCCTGAGGACTCCATCCCCATGGGGCTCAGTGAGGATGCTGGCATATCCCAAATGACTTCGAGGATACATGTAACACTGGGCTGTACACCCTCACCCTGCAGCCCTCTGGGGTGCACATTTGCAGGATGTGGCATCCAGGCCTCCCAAGGCTCTGAGTCACCCACCAATTAATTAATCCCTGGGGTACTGGCTCAGGACACCTTGACTTGGAAATTTGCATACCAGCAGCTTTGGAGCAAGAAAGGTCACCAAGAAGCATACTGTGACTACATTTGTCACTTCCCGAAGAGGTTCAGGATGGAGCTATGACCCCATCCAGGCAAGGCCACCTGAGAAGGTGTCCTCAACCCATTAGACTGAAGCCCATGAGGCTAGCATTTGCAGCCAGACCTCCTCTTGATGTCCTTGTCCCACCTCCTTTCCCATTATCTGCATCTTGCTTGGGGCAGACACGCTGTGTCTAGCTCTACCTATCTACACATCTCTCGCTCTGGGTTCACATATTGTCCTTGGTAAACTTCAGTGCTGCCAGCTCAGAGTTTTCTCCTGGTCTCTTCATTTATACCTAGACCACACTGCAGAACTCTCTGGAACACGCTGCAGGAAGCATTCTACTTAAAATATAAGATGATGACAGAGTACAAAAATGAAAATGGGCCAGCTCCTCAGGAACCTCAGGAACTGGGCTTGACCTTTCTCCAAGGCAGCTACTGGACAGTGTGTGGGGAGAAGGGCCTACTTCCAGCATTTCAAAAAAAAAAGAAAGAAAGAAAGAAAGAAAAGCCCTGGAACCCAGGTGAATCCTCATCCTCAGATGATTTCTTTATCCACAAGCCAGGCATGGTGGCGCACAGCTGTAATCCCTCAGGAGGCTGAGGCAGAAGTTTGAGACCAGCCTGGGCAACTTAGCAAGGCCCTGTCTCAAAATAAACTAAAAAGGGCTGGAGTAGCTCAGAGGTGGAGCATTTGCCTAGCACACATAAGGTCCTGGGTTTCATCCCCAGTACCCCCCACTCCATCCCCCACAAAGAAGTTCTCCAGGATTCCACCTCCTAACCTGGTGGCTGGAATGACGACAATAATAATAGCTAACATTTAGTAAATGGCCCATACCACATTAATGTCTCACCTAGATTATCTCATTAATTCTCCCTCTGAGGTAAGAACAACCATTATCTCTATTTTAGTGGCAGAAATTTGGTCAGAGAGAGATTAAGCAACGTAGCCAAGGTCACACTGCTAACAAGCAGTAGTGTCAGGATTCAAAGCTGACAGAGAGGCCATGACTCTCAACACAATACCACACAAGCTTCTTTAGTATTACTTCTTTCTTCCTCAAAATCCAGCCCCAAGTGCTGACATCTGGCCCCATCACTCTCAGACAGTATCAGGTCACTCCTGCCAAGGGTCCAATACAGATTTTCCCTCTCCCCACGGAGGGCCCACAGATCTCTTTGGCCCAGATGAACTGCTATCAAAAGCATATAGCACAGACGCCACAATATCCTCAGTTCTAGTCCAGTCAGACCAACCGAGATTAGAAGCACCAGCAGCTACCGCCACTGCACTTTGCCCCTGGTGGCAACATCTGGGTACGGGCTGTGTAAATAAAATGAAACTTAGGTTACTTCACTGCAGATGACAGAGCTGGGGACTCCTGCTACTCACCCCCTGCCACCAACCTTGACAGTATCAGAGGTGGCACTTGACTGCCTCAGGGTCCCAGGCCAAGGACATTCAGTGAGGAGAACAGTCTATACAAGGAACTCCATGAGGAGACCTGCCCAGAGCAATGGATCTGGGTTTCCAGAGGAGAGCTGCCTAGAGCAGTGGATTCTGGGATTCTAGGAAGAAGGCTACCCAGTGCAGTGGGTTCTGGGATTCTATGAGGAAGGCTCCCCAGTGCAGTGGATTCTGAGTTTCTAAAGGTTACCAGTGCAGAGGATTCTGGGATTCCAGAGAACAACTGTCCAGGGCAATGGCCTTGGAGTTGCACTCTGAAAGCAAAGATAACTGGGCTTTTTAACAGGACCTGACTGGAAAGAAGTAGGGATGTATGAAGGAGGGAAAAGTTTGGTAGCAAGGAAGGATCCAAGGGGGAAATGACCTTCAAGGAAGACAAATGGACAACCGGGACCGGACTGTGAGGGGACCGAGATGTGAGGACGGTGGCCATGTCTGAGTGTGTGCAGAAGTACAGAGTCCCAGACAGCAGCTCTTTCTCTCAGGGTGCTGAGTGGGAGAGGCCAGGAGTCAGCACTGCACTTGGAGTCAGGAGGCCTGGGTTGGAGGCCTGGCTCAGCCTCAAAGAGCTTTGCCCTGGGCATATTGCTGAGGACTCAATTCCAGGGTGTAAAGGGGAACACTAATCCCGAATTCCATACACTGTCACAAGGATTAAATAAGCAGCTACTCGTAATCACAGGCTGCAAAACACACTGCTGCTTCTCAACTCTTGCTGTACACTGGAATATTTTGAGGAAGTTATAAAAAAGAAAAAAAAAAACGTCAGAGCCTCATCATTAGAGTTCTAAAGTAATTAGTTGGAAGTGGAGTTCTGATAAAGGGATCTTTTTCCTTTTAACTCTCAAGGAGATTCTAATGTGCAGCCAGGGTTGAGAAACACTGCTCCGAACAAATGGAAGGTACTCTCGTCATCACCACCATCACCAGCATTACGTCATCGTCATGACATGGCTCTGTGTACTCTGCACAGGGCAGCTCCAGGGAGAACAGGAGCTGGGAAGCACCCAACTTTTGCATTAATCTCTCTCCCCACACCAGCTTCTGGACCTGAAATGCACCAGAGGTACCCCAGTGCAAATGGTCTGATGTGATCTCCTTCTCCATGGGGGAGCTGTCAGATTTCCCATCAGGAAAGCACCCAAAAAATCCATTCATTCCAACAGCCAAAGTGTGCCTGCTTAAGGCTGAGGGAAGCAAGTGAGAAACCCGAAGCAAAGTTGGGAGACTACGAATCCTTAGGGATGAGTGAGTGCCTCTGAGCCCCTCTTGGTCCCTCCGCTCTGTGGACGGCAGGTCCAGAGAATGGGCTTCCCGGTACACAACAGCCAGGATCCTTGCAGCAATGACTTGGTCTAGACAAAACAAGACAGCAATGAAAACAAGGCGGGAGGTAATGACTGCCTCTGAAACGCATGTACACCTTGTTTCAGACGGGAGGTAAAGCCATCTGGATAACACACTGGCTCCAAACTGCAAGGAAAACAATGTCCCATCCCCAGGGGGAACTGGGGCCTGATAAAGAAGGCTTTTGTCTCCAGAGGAGTCTCTCTGGGAGACATACAAAAGTTTCAATTAGATCTGGCAGATGGGTCTTGTCTCAATTCCAAACATATTATTCAGAAAGCTACACAAGGGGAGAGAAAAGGGGTGAGGCCATAAGGTCCCAAAAGTTATCCTGGCCTTCTCCTATGCCAACACACCCAAGAATCGGCCAAGTGGCCTGTTGGGATAAATCATAGTTCTTTCAAATGAATTAACATTAACAGGATCCAAAGTCAAGCTTCTCAGGTGTGGGCCTTAGGGCCATGGCACCTGCTGCAGTCCCAGGTGTGTGGTGGCCGATGAGGGCTGGGAGGAGCAGGAACTTGGCTTCCCTGGGGCTCTATGGCCCTAGGAAGCTCCTCCTCCAGGGACAGGACTGAAGATGCTAGATGGCTGTGGCATTCCAGCCTGACACAACCTCTAAATACTTCAGCTGTAGAGCCCTGTTGACTTCCAGGTGCATGCCTTGGAAAGGATAACGTGGCCCCGCTGCCTCCAAGAGCAGAGTTGGGCAACTACTTTGTGGGCTACATGATCTGTGTCACAACCCAGCTCCTCCATCCAGCATGAAAGCAACCATCAACAATATGTAAGCAAGCAGGTGTGCCTGGGTTTCATTAAACTCCGTTTATAAAAATAGTTTGCTGACCCTAATCCTAATGAAGGATCATTCTCATCTTGGAGGCTCAGTTTGGAGGCACAAGAATAGAGACGAAATAAGAAAGCAAAATCTGAACTGAAACAGCCGCCTAACTCAGGGAGCTAACAATTTGGTTCTCCAGACCCTGAGCTGAAGGTCAAGCCCTTATGAACCTCATTGTGGGTTTGGGATATGGGAACCTCAGTGTCACCCTGCAGCACCCTGTCCCTAGAAAGGGCTCAGCCCAGAAGTTGCTAACTTGGGAAATCAGCCTTTGGGGGTGCTAGAGCAGGGGTTTGGATTCGGAAATGAGACCACACCCACAGCCTGCGGCTGGTCTCCGAATAAGGGTTTGGGAACACACTTCCCATATGACTGGATGGGGCAGAGGGCTTCCAGGGATTCCTGAGCTGGGCAATCTGGGGTTGATATAGAAGTCAGGGTTGGTATTCTTGGCCACCCACCCCCGGACCAGGCTTTTCTCCTCCAGATACTTGTCAGAGTCCCCAATTATTGAAGCCATAAGCCTGGACTCTGTGACCTGCCCAAGGGAAGGCAGGTGTGAAGTCTAGGAAAGGACTGGGCTCTGTCTCCTTTTTAGGATTCCAAGATGGGGAAAGGAAAATTCCAATATCCCGGAGGTTGGCTCAGGGGAAGAGAAAGGGCAAGGACAAACGCTTTCTCAACACTTCCCAAGCCATCCCGGGAGGCCCCGTATCAAGACAATGCAAATGTTTTATTTTTACTGAACCCGGGATGTCCTCCAAAACCCTCAGAATGGAATTCAACCAGTCTTCACAAGATTATGCACTGGGCATCACTGTGACCTCTGACCTTTCATTCTTCTCTGAGGAAATGCTGCTTAAGTCAGAATGGAAATTGTTGCTAATAAATCATGATTTCCAAAGTTTCAGAGTGTGCAAACACCATCTCTGGTGATCTGCCTCCTGCCAGCCTCTTCTCTTTCCCAGTTTCACTTGAAAGAACTACTCAAACTTCTGCCACCGCACTACCAGGGTAAAGAAAAGCAAGGAAGAAAAGAAAAAGCAAAGAGAAGATGACAGTAGCTGATTTGGACTCATCCCCAGGTTCCCTGGTTTCTTTGCTCCCAGGGCCCTTCCGGCCAGAAGCCCCACCCCAAAGCCCTGGAGGGTTCACTCCACTGCACCCCTTTCCCACCACCACCCTCTCGGAGCTCTGCACTCACTGGGAGGGCTTGCCGTGGTATCTTCCCTTAGGACCATAGGAGGGTGAGCCTGGTGACATCAGTCACATGACAAGGCTGAGACGGCACTGGCCAAGAGAAACCTGAAGTCTTCCCTATCCAGCCCAGGGAGCTGAGGAGGGGTAGAATTACCAAATGGGCTTTGGCACAGACGTATTCACCTCAGTCAGAACAGCTGCCGTCATTTTGAAATTCTGTGGCCACCAGAAGTTACCACATACGGCACGGAGGACACATCATCCACAAAGTAATGGTGCTATTTTTTCTTTCAACATATAAGCCAGAAAGTTAGTTTCTTTAATTTTCAAAATCAGTACTTTAATTCCTATTTAACAGGTGGAGATAAAACCCAATGTATAGATGACAAGGGTGTTGCTGTCACCAATGGCGCCTGTCCTGGTGTGGGTGTCCTGGGGCACATTCTCCCAGGCTGACTCCCAAGACTAAGGCCAACAGGACTCAGGATCATATTCTGTGGTGGACCCAGCCTGATCACTCAGACTTTGTGTGTCAAACTTCGCTCCAAATAGAACAAATTATATTCCATACTTTCATAATTACGTCATTGTATATTCTATTGTCACATATAACTAAAAAGAACCAATAAAAATTATTTTTTTTTAAAAAAGATCTTTCAGTAGCTTCCAAATATCAAATCCACCCTTTAAAGACAAAGCTTTGTTAGCAGGGAGGGTTTTTCAAAAGAATGTACTGAAAGCAATTCCAAAAAAGTGGCGCTGCAAATCCTTTCTGAGTCCAACCAATAGTCACGATGTTCAGATGAGTATTTAGTCTCCTCAAAGAATGAGGGTAAAAGGGACAACAGGGATTTGGATGTTTAAGTTATGGTGTGTTTTTATTAAAGTAGAAAAGAAGTCTCCTAATTTTACATTCATCTTGAATAAGAAGACAGGATGAAACACAGCAATGGAAAAGCCTTCAGTGTTTTGGATAGGGAAATTAAAGGACCACTCAGACAATACATGACTGCTGTTTCACCCCATCCACTTTGATGAAAAACTGAAGCTGACTTCCACCACCAAGAATCAGCGGAACAGACAAATTCCTGGGATAACATTTTGTTTGATCCTAATCTACAACATCTGTAAGATCAAGGCAAAAAAAAAAAGTTAAAAAATAAAAAGCATCCAGACATTTCATATACATCTTCCACTTTCCCACCAGTTCTGAACAATGACCCCCCAATACAAACATATCAAGAAAACAAGCATTGGGAATTTGAAAACTTCGTGCTAGAACCCTCAGGAACAGATAGACATCAGAATAGGAACAGCAAAAAAGCAATCTTTTTCTAATCGGGTTTTATTTAGGAGGAAAAATTAAAAAGGAATGTTTTGGGGTACTGGTTATTGAACACAGGAGTGTTTTACCAGTAAACTTACATTCTCAGTACTTTTTATTTCAAGACAGTCTTGCAAGTTGCTGAGGCTGGCCTCGAAATTGCCATCGTCCTGCCTCAGTCTCTGAGTCACTAGGATTACTGCTGTGCCCGCCAAGACACTCATTTTGGAATCAAGCAGCTCCTAGTTAACCACTGTTAAGTATATGGCATTTATTCATCTCTCAATAAAAAGGAAAAAATTCTAAGAATTCCAAAAACTAATCAAGTTAACACTCAGAGGCTGGAAAAATACATTCCCAAGAGAGTTCTTCTGAAAATGTCCCGTAGGGGGCACTAGAGAGGCATGCTTGAGGCTGACTTGGGAATCACAGTCATTTCTGGTAAAAGTTCTTTGATGTGAGGAATGTCCCAGCCTGGTACAGTTGGCAAAAGTTCACTCTGGGGAATTTTGTGTGTGTGTACGTGTGTGTGTGTGTGTGTGTGTGTGTGTGTGTGTGTGTGTGTGTGTCTTGGGAAAGGGTGGCTGAGAAGGAGAGAGCTCGCCTGGTATTCCTTGATTCCAAAAAGGAAATACCCCACTTGATTTATTTTCACAAGTTATCTGAGAGACAAGCAAATAGTAGCCTTGGAAAAGTTCTGGGTCTTGTTTTTGTTTTGTTTTTTCATTAAAAGGGGGCCTGGCTGATGAAAACAAGTTATGAAATGACCTATGTTTGTGTAACTGGCTAGATTGCGTAATGCTCAGGCCCTGAAACCGTAAGAGCCAGGCAGCCAGGCAGGGCATATATCTGGGAGGTGTTATCCTAGGGAAGTTAGGAGAGAGAAAATAATAACAAAAAGCAAAACCCACGAGAGGGAGATATGTGCAACTATTCCTAACAAAACGAAATCACCCACCTTTGAGATTAAAACCATAACTGCAACAGGAAATATTTTTCATGTTTCAAGTTCCTGCCATATACAAGAACGGAGGCTTTAACAAAGAGTTGTCTGCCCCCTCATCCCCCAAGTCATTGGAACTGGTGGCCTTGTGTTAAGATCAAGCCTTATGCAGCTAGACAGGCGCGGAAAGCTTGGGTCCAGCAACCAGCAGCACACTTATCTGGAATACTAGACCCTGCAAACAAGGAGACCGGAAAAACACAATATCCACTTGCCCGAGGGAGAACCAGAGGACTGTCTCACACTGATTGGCCCACTGCAATGCCACAAAGGAGGAAGGCCCATCCACTAACGGCCAGAAAAGTCTTCCCATAAAGGAAGCTGAGAGAAATAAAGTGATTACAGGTTTTATCTGGCATGTAATAAAGTTACCTTGAGCCTCAGCTCGGGCGGGGTCATAGCCACACACTGGCAAAGTAACGAAAGCCTCTGAGGTCAGTCCTTAGGGCCACAGAACAATTTTGCTAGAAGTCACAGTGATGATGGAAAAACCTTTCCCCCATTGCTCCTCACTCCCCTGTCCCCCTGGCTGCCACCACCACTGAGGAGCCAGCAGAAAAACTCATTTAAGTGGCATTACCTCTCCAATACCTCTAGTTTGAAAGGTGTCTCACTTAGGCTGCTGGATTGAACAGGCAGGCATACTCGAGAACCCCATGCACTGGTTGTCGCTAATTGCAAAATCCTCATGTGTTACAGCATGCTAGGAATTAGCCAACAGCTGCTTTTTGCTTCGGTAATGAGGCCCCATTACACTCTGCTGGACTGAGTTCTCTTCCTTCTTCCTAACACTGGTTTCCTGTCTGATTTGCTTCCAAAACAGGGAATTGCCTTCACTCACATCCTGGGCTCAAAGCCCTAGTGACACAGATTATTCAGTTGGGGCACTGATGTCCGGTCTGACTTCCCATCCAGGCCCCAGGGTCGGAGCAAAGCCAAGCAGGGAGGTTATACTATTTCAATCATCAATGTCCCAGACACATTAGCAAAAGAACAGAGAAGAAATCCAAAGGTCCCTTCCTGATTTGAGATGGAAAGAAGTGTTTGAGGGTTTGTTGAACTGGAAAGTGAGGGAATGGGTCTAAGTATAAATGACTCCAACCCATCAATTAATGATAACTGGAGTCAACACAAACCACCAACTGGGCTGGGAAGCAAACAAACTTTTCAGGTAAGATTTTAAACTCATCAACTTGATACTAATTTTAAGGGTGCACTGACTGCACCCTCCATGCACAGACTAGTCTTTCTACAGTGGGTGCTTAGGGGAGTACCCCAAGGGGAGAGGGAAGACACAGAAAAGCCACTTGGGGAACTCACCAGGTATGGGGAATCACTTTGGAATAGGTATCCCCCTTGAGATCCAAAAGACAGCCACGTTTCCATTACATTCTCCAGCTGGGTGCACCACTCCCTGCAAGCCCACCCCAGCCCCTCCTGTCTGGCTGGCTTCTAGTGGCCAAGGCCACAGCTTTATGGAGCAACTCTGACAAACTTGTCTAGAGACTCCACAGATGCTGACCAAGGTGGGCTTCAAGTTGCAGAGAAAAGCCTGAGTGTTAACCCAGCCCCCTCAAGAGACTGAGGGGGTGGGAGAGCTGCTGCCCAGGGCAGATGCCCCACCAGTACCTCTGGTATTTATAGGCACAGGAACACAGGCACAATCCCTCCAGAGCAAACCAGTCTGGCTGCTTTAGAAGCAGGTTGTTTTTCTGCTTCCAGAACCACCCAGGAGCCCAAGTGATGTCTCTTTCTCCCACTTCTCTCTGTTGGTCTCCTTGCACCAGGTACCCCAAGACCCTCAAGGCGCTCCACAGAGGGAGTACAGGCTTCTGCCCCGACCCTTATAGGAAACGCGCGGATCACACAGGCAGCGGCAGAGGCCAATCAAGGCCGGCCTCTTCCTTCCTGACCTTCGCACCTGATTCCCAGAGGCAACCCTCACCCTCACTCCGGGGTACTTGAAGGAGCCCAACTGTACGTCCCCAGCCTTTTTCAGAAATGAGCCAAGACTGATAGAGAACAGAAGAGAGGAAGAGGGCTTTCCCGCAGGATCAGGGACTTGGCTGTTGGGAGGGGCTAGTGGGTGCAAAGATTTCCTTGTCCACAACCCAAAGAGGGGAACGGGGGTGGGGGGGACAGGGAGTGGAAGGAGGTAACAGTCTCCTGGGAGACCTGCAATTAAAGCAGCTTTTCTGGCTAAGATGCTGTGTGAAGGAAAGGCTCTGTTGACTCTTCGAGCTCATTCCCTGCTCCAGTTTAAAAAAGAAAAAAAAGTGGTGGGGGTGGGTGGGGCAGACAGAACAAAACCCACAACTTACAACTGTGCCCCGTAGGTATTTTCTCACCAAGCCAAGAAATGCAAGAAAGCAAAAAAAGAGGTAGGGCGGTGAAAGAAGGGCGGGGGTCCGCCCGCGCCGCCAGGTGCACCCGGGGCCCACACCTACCTGCTGGCCGCCGCCACCGCTGGAGTAGGACTCGGCGTGCGCAGGAGAGCCGCTGCTGCCCCGGGACGAGGTGTCAAAGTTCCCGGGATAATCCTGGTACATGATCCGCGGTGGGGGCCGGAGAGGAAACAGGGTGTTTTTCTTCCCCGCCCTCGCCGCGGCCGCGCACAGGCTGCTGCGTGCTCGCTGGTCCGCCGGCCGCGCCGCGGGCTCTGGTCTTCGCTCCCTGCCTTTCCCCCACGGCGGCCGGCGCGGACGGGAGGCGGCGACACCCGGAAAGTGTTCCCCGCGCGCCTCGCACGGCACTTCTTTCCTGCTCCGGGAGCGCCTCGGGACCAGTTGTCCACCCGGTCCCTCCTTCTAAAAAGTCGGCGCGTCCCTCGGTCCCTCCCCTGCGCGCGCCCTCCCGCCCCCGCGCGCTGCCGGAGCTCAGCCGGGACCGGCGGCCCAAAGAAAAACTGGAAATTAAAGAATAGGAACCGGGGGAACCTCGCCTGTCAGTTCCGGGGACCCCCGATTGCAGACAGGGCCAAAAAGGCGAAAAGAAAGGCTGCCCGCTTGGAGAAACTTCTATTTCCTCCTTTTAGAAAAGGAGCCCGAGAATAAACTTCCTGTGGCCGACTCGCTGCCTGAGTTTCTGAGCGGCTCGGACACTTGACTAGGAGGAGGCAGCGTGCGTCCGTCCCGGTCCCGAGCGCGCCAGCGGACTGCGGCCGGTGGGGTTCAAGCTGAGCTGGCGGTGAGAGGGACGCGGCCCCGCTCCGGCGCCTCGACCTGCACCCCTTGCCCGGCGCCCGTTCCCGGACCGGCCCGCCTCGCGCGTCCGCGCCTCGCCCTCTCTCTCTCTCTCTCTCTCTCTCTCTCTCTGCCCCAGCCGAGCGCCGCTCGCTCCCCGGTTCACTCAGAGCCCCTGCGCTCTGCCCGAGATGAGTCACTACAATGGCACGAGTTCAACTCCACACTCTTTATTCTCCAGCCCCGTACCATGTGGATTCACTCACGTCAACCCCGACTCCACCTTGCAGGGAGGAGCGCGCGAGGAGGCGGGGGGAGGAGGCCAGGAGGAGGAGGAGGAGGAAGAGGCGCGGGGGGGGGGAGGAGGCGGGCGCAGCTCCGCTCACTGGCCCGGCTCTCCGCAGCGCTGACGCCAGCCGCACACCCCGCGCGAGGAAGGCAGGCGGTGGTGGCAAGGGTGCGAGCGGGCGGCCCGCAGGGTTTGGGGGAGCCGAGGCAGCCCTGGCCCTTCCCCACCCCCGGGCCCGGCGCCCTTGGTCTGTTCCACTGGCGCACGTTGCCAAAGATGGTCATTTGCGTTAGAGGACGCGAGTGCGGGTTTCCTCGCTTTCGGGTGACGTGGAGGGAGAGGGATTCCCTCGCCCGCTCTTGTGCGCACCGAGGCCTCCCCCGCCCCGGGAAGGGGCTCGGGGCGGGGCCCCGACAGCGGCCGCGAGGGCCTCGGCTCTGGGTTTTAGAAAACAATCACAGTCCTCAAGACTAGACGGGCGGCACAGTGCGGCGCCACCGCGAGGCCGGGAACCCGGCTCGCAGAGCCGCTTGCAGGGAGGGCGCGGCTGCGCGCGGTCGTCCGCGCCCTCCGTGGCGCCGCTGGGTGCAGCGGGAACCCTGGGCTCCCGGGGTATCCGCGCCGCCCTGCGGCCGGGTCTTCGCCGGGCGCGGCGCGGCGCCGCCAGGCGGGGCTGGCCTGCCTTTTTTTCCCTCCGTGGCGGGCGGCCCACTGCTTCCCTTTTTTTGTGTTTTTGTGTTTGGTGTTTTTGTTGTTGTTGTTGTTTGTTTGTTTGTTTTCGGCCCTTCAATTAATTTGTTAGGAGTAGCCTTGAAGACGAAATTAGGACATTCCTGCTGTCCTCTATGCCAGGCAACTAGGACGTGGCCAATAGGACTCGTCGGGCCTTATAAGCAAACTCCAGACTGTTAGGAATTAAAAAGAAGAAAACCAGGGACAGGGGGAGGCCAACGAGAGGGTGTGCCCCAAGTTGTCTTCAGCTGTTTGGGAGCGAAGTTCAAGGCGCTCGTAGCCAGACTCCTAGACCTTCCCGCCTCGCAGGGCGGGGCGGGGCGCAGGGTAAAGAGCACAGAGCTTGGAGTACGAACGCCGGGCTCTGCTATTTACGAGCTGTGAGATCTTGGGCGAGTCCCTCAACCTCTCTGGGTATCAGTTTCCTCCTATATAATGAAGGGTTTGGGACAAATGACCTTCTAAGGCCCTTGTCTGCTCCGGAGCACCCATGCTACAGACGTGATGTGGTGCGACCTGAAGCGCCACACCGGGAGTTCTGCCTTAGCCTTAGTTTACCCAAGTCTTAAGTAGTGCTCTCTCTATCCCAAAGGGCTCTAATGAGAACCAAAAGAGGAGATGTGTTGATGGGGGTCCATCCCGTATTGTTAAATGCTATGCGTTCTAGTCCTCAGTTTCCTTATCTGCGAAGTGGGGGCGTTGCTAGGAAAGAAAAATAGAGCCGGGAACTCGAAGCTTTCCCGGGGCTCTATATAAAGCGCTGGCGTTTCCGGGACGGCTGGCGGCATCTGGCCGCCCCAAGGGCCCCAAGATACGGTAATCCCAAACAATACTCGGGGTCATTGTTTACAGCTATTAAACACATTCTGTCCTGAGCTCCATCCCCAAGGACGTGTGCTCGAGGCGAGGCCGGCCAGACTCCTCGCACCTCCGCAGTTGCCCGCCCCTCAGAGCCTGCAACTCCGCCGGCCCAGATGAGGGGTGTGGGGCAGGCGGACACGCACACAAGCCGTGGGTGCTTGGCTTTTTCTTTTTTTTTTTTTTTTTTCCCTCCTTCCCCGCGTGTTGCCGGGGGGCTTACGCGCCTCTCCCAGCAGGGCTGTGGAA